>JAOEHY010038043.1:0-37999 GCA_025447955.1 Psilopsiagon aurifrons
CATCCCTGGCAGTGTTCAAGGCCAGGTTGGACAGAGCCTTGGATGGCATGGTTTAGTGTGAGGTGTCCCTGCCCATGGCAATGGGGCTGGAACTAGATGATCTTCAGGTCCTTTCCAACCCTAACTATTCCATGACTCTGAACACCTCATTTTCCTGTCTTTTTCTGTTACTTACGTGTCACTGTTGTTCTTTTGTTAGGTATCTGGAGATGCTATAAATAGATATTGATAGAATAATTAATTCTTTAGCTTGTTTGAGTGATGCTAAGTACTGGTGACACTCATTAACACCCAGCTACGTTTCCCTTTACAGATGGGGCTGCCAGCTCCATCAGGCATTGTCTGCAGGCACTTATAGATATCTTCTAGAAGCACTGCAAGTATTTTGAGCACATTACTAATTAAAGCCCTGAGTTCCAAGAGTATTTAGGCATGGCCAGTATCCTTGATAAATGTAAATGCTCAACAATAAAGTTACACAGCTGTTTCTGGCTGTGCCAAACCACAGGCTGGCGCATATGTTGGGAGTACCACAAGCCCACCCGAGAGGTCCAGCTGCTCAGGCAATCTTCTTGTAGATTAGGTTTTCCTGACTGAGCTCTATGTAAGGTCTCATGATGGGAGCAGGTGAGTGTTGGTGTCAACAGCAGGGTGCGTGGGACCACCACAAGGCCCACATAAATGGCTTTTTGCTGTGAAGAGTGTCTTTCTGCAGCCAAGGGACACCTGGCTGTTGCACTGAAAATGGTCTCAGGTCTGAGAGTTGCCAAGATATTTGGAGCCTCCCTGGAAGTCAGCAGTGAAACTCCAGGAGGGGGGTGCTTACTGGTGAAAATTTTGATGCCTATGACCTTTGAGAAGCTTTGGCTAGCCTGAGCCTCAATGCCACCAAAGTTGCACTGTGCATGCTTAGATCTTTTTGGTTTGGGTTTGAGTTGGGTTTCTTTAGACTGTTCATTATGTACAAGCACACAGGATCACACAAGATAGCAGGTGAAATACCAGTTTCACCACACTTCCTGAGTTCTTTGTGGTAGGTTTCCACTGTGCTTCACTCACTGCCTTTTTATGTGTCTAAACTTAAGTTTGTAACAACTCTTGTAATTCTGGAAAATACTGCCCTTTCTCTTTGTTCCCTCTGCAACTTCATTAGCTTTGCAACAGTACTCATGAGGGATTCAGGATTGGTAAAATTAGGTTTGGAACCTCTTTCTCTTAGCAGATAATGTAAAGATAGCGTAACTGGTAAGCAGTTTCTAGTGACCTACTAGAAGTAGATTAGTTATTGCTAAAAGACAGTTTTAAGATGTCAAGAGTTGGTTTGGATTGGAAGGCATCCTGCTGGAATATCATTTATATGTGAGCAGTTTTACTGTTAACTGCTGACATTTAATATTTAGCAACAGGAGTACTTAGGGAGGAGAACCTGGAAAAGCTATGAAGCTGCAGTACATTACTGGAGTCTGTGGGAGGACCGGATGCCAGATACAAAGTACTAACTTTGTCATTATGTCTAATTATATAAACTGTATAATGGAGGGGTCAGGAATATAACCCTGTTCTTGTGAATTTCAGCATCTTCTAAGTCTGTTCTCTCACTGGGAGATAGTTGCTCTGTCTGAAGTAAGACTCCTCACAGGAGATATAGACATTCACTCACTGTTTTCCACATTAAAACTGTTAAGAGCTAGCAATGATGTCAAACAACATGTTCAAAACCCTCTGATACTTGTGAGAGAAAGTAACAAATTAATAGTGGCAGTGAGACAAGACTGAAGTGGACCTTCTCTTGCTCAACCTACATGGACTGTATGTCATGACATGCAGCAAGAAAGTCCCTGCAGGATGAAAGAAGAACTCAGATGCAGAGTGCTGATAATGCACTGTTGGAAAGAATGGCACACCACCTTCCTTCTGTGCCCTGGGCTGGCACGTGGCCTTTGGGACACTTCTCTGGTTTAGGTGATGGGGTGGGCACTCGTGAAAGAGAAAGTGATAGTGCTACCTAATGCCCAGCAAATTTGTTTCAAGAACAAGCCAGCCCACAGAGCAAAAGCAATTCCTGCTACAGCTGCATGTTCAAGCTCAGCCTCAAATGCCCTCAGCCACAATGCTGTCAGAAGTGGATCATTAAAACCAATTTGTCCTCTCCAAACTCAAAAAGGCTGCTACATGTCACTGCCTGAGAACCCAGAGCTAGTGAAAAGCGTGTGCTAGGTTCATGGGATTGAGCAGGAATGAAAAGTATTGGGAACTTATATAAAAGCAAGGAAGGAAAGCCTGTTTAAACTAGTTAGATCCCAAAGAAACCATCACTGGCTGCAACAGTCTTGAGAAGTTTTCCTTCTTGGCTACAACTGTGTTTCTATAAACACAGATTGTTGTTTGATGGGTTCAAGGTGGAAAATAGTGTTAAGGGAAGAAGCAAATGTCTTCTTTAAGCACTGACTTCTATGCCTATGTGTTTTTAAGCAATTGGACTATTCCTCCTTCTGCCCTTTTTTTCCCTCTTTTTTTTTCCTTTTTCTTTAAAGATTGTGTTGCCAATGGGTGTGCTATGGCAGGAGCATCCAGCAGTATGTTATTTGATTCCTTCCTAATCAAAATATTATGGAGTTGTTATTGCATACCCCTGCTGTAATTTTGGAAATGTAATCCCCAGCATTTGGGGGATCACACTCCTCCCTGCCATGTAAACTTCCTAAGCAAATTCTTTGCCAGGATTTCAAGTGTTCCAATTTCAAGTTGTTTTGATCTTATCTCTTGTGTTTCTGCAGTGTATTTTATCGTTAGAGATTCTTTATCACAGTCAAAAATTTCATGCAATTATACTCAGGCTCTGCAAACACAGGCCACACACTCCAAAGCTTGCATGTTTAACGAAGATGGAGCAGAAAGTTACTTGTGCTGCAGTTTGAGGAGAGGCACAGACTTTCTAGCTTCAGCTTGAACTGCAGGAATTTGGCTCACCCAATTTCAACAGACTACGTATTACACATCTCAGTGTCCCCTCTAACTTCAGCTAGTTTGGATTATAAATCTTACTAATGTTTACCAGAATTTTCTAGTCTGAAAGCTGCAAGGTGCTGCCAATAGAACCATGCTGACATGGATAAAAAAATGAAGATCTGAGTTGTGATTATGTCCCTAAATGATGCAATACACAAATAGGTAATAAACCATAGAATCATAGAATGGTTTGGGTTGGAAGGAACCTTAAAGGCTACCCAGTTCCAATCCCCTGCCATGGGCAGGAGCACTTTCCACTAGGCCAGATTGCTCGAAGCCCCATCCAACCTGGTCTTGAACATTGCCAAGGCATCCACAGCTTCTCTAGGCAACCTGTTCCAGTGCCTCACCACCCTCACAATGGAGAATTTCTTATTCAATCCCAATTCCTAAATCCTCTTTTAGAGCTAGAGTGTCCTGAGCAAATTCCGCCAGCAGCTGCTTTCTGGCAGTTGTTGAAATGCCTGCTGTGCATAGCAGGGGTGTTGATGGTTTGAGCTCCCTTCACAGGAACTCGCCCATCAGACCTCAGCTGCTCCCCTTGGTGCCTCCCAACCACATGGCTTGGAAACACCATCAGCAGCTCTGGCATAGCTGCACTGCCTTTGCTCCCCACACACAGATTAATTCAGAGCAAGAGAACAGCATATAACACCCCAAATCTTGATGCTGATCCTGGGGCTGTTCCTCCTTAATGGGCGAGAACTTCCTGTACTTTCAGAGGATTTCATGTTTGATGAGTATTTTTTTCTTAAACTTTTCCTGACCTACCTGCTGTTCTGACCTCTTTCTTTAGCATCCAGGCTTTTACAGCCTGGTGCTCCTGCAGCAGCACAGAGGTAGGAGGCACATTCATCCTGCTGAGATTCAGGCACTGTAACCCAGGGATTCATTTGCACTCACACATGCAGAGACCTATTTTCACAATCTGTGTTAAATTCAGGGCATGACTTACTTGATAGGAAGCATACCTTCTAGTAAAGATGTTTAGAAACATCTATAGCATATCTAGGGTCAATGAAACACTTCACACACCAAAATGACGTACTATGCACAAAGTGCTTTTGTGTAGATGTGTTGAGGTATATGGAGGCAGAGACTATAACCAAGAAACCCGTGGAAAACTGGCTTTAGGAGAAGAGCTTTGGCACCTCTCACCATCCCGTGGAGCCAGCAGGAATGTGGGGTGCTAAGGTCCCAGACAAAAGCACACACTAAAAGCAGAGGGCTTAATTTATCTACCTCAGAGCATTGGATCTTGCAGCTCCAGAGCCCTGATGACACATGACTGTGGCAAGGTGAGCACTGCATGCTCAGGAGGTCATTGAACAAGAGGTGAAAGGAAATACTTGTACCTAGTAGGACATCAGTAGCTCCACTATACCACATGCCAGTAAGGAATAAGTATTCACAACTCACACAAAAACAGGGCATCACACCCTTGTGAAGTAAGCAGCAGCAGAAACATCCACACAGTCATTGAGTTCTGCCCCTTATTGCCATACAGAAATGGCTTTTTAAAAGTTTTAACAAATATTTTACATCAGCCATAATCTTGAAAATGCACAGAAAGACCCTGTGTCAAAACCTCTCTGTGATGCTGAAAAGGCAAGCAAAACATTCCTTTATGAGAGTTTTTCTCCCCTGGGGGCTCCTGGGGTTGCTGGACCATACTCCTCAATCTCGGGTGAGCATTGCCTTGTTTACGCCCTGTCCTCCCAGGGGTTTCAAACCCTGTGCAAAAGAGTGTTCTCCTGCTGGGACAGTCATGCAAATAAACAACTCACTGCTATTTTATGACTTCCCTTGATTTTTCTCAGTGAGACATTTCTAAGCCGCAATTACTGAAAGCAATACTACATAGCATCATCTGTTTGTGCTGGTAGTTGCTGTGCTATAGCACTTGCAGCTGGGCACTGCACATTCTTAAATATGGTCTGATTTAGATATGAATCTCTCTGCCTTCCATTTTCTTTATTACTGGTTTTAATAAGCCTTTACTTATGTAAAGTATTTCCTTTGCCTATGAAAACTACCAGTGACAGATTGTGTGTGGTGCGATTCCCCATCACAAGTAACACATTTTGCCATGTACAAAAAGACTTTTCCCACCAAGATCTGTGCCTCCCAGCAGTTTGTATCCCTGTTACACCCCATGTACAGTGTGATATCAAATGCTCTCTAGCACAAGTGACCAGCAACAAACAGAGCTGAACTGGTGCCAAGTGCAAGGGCTGCAGCAACACTTTAAGCATCTGAAGCCTCCCTTCCTGACAGCAACAAGTATCAGGTGTGGTTCGGTTTCCTCATGCAAACCCAGCTGCGAGGTCAGGGCAGGACAATGTAGAAAGAGCCGCTAGCAGGCCATGGAAATTTGCTGGGGACAGGGAGAGGTGCTTGTCTAGTGCCAGGCAGCACCAGTCTTGGGGAACTGGGAGCATCCATGCCTTGATTTCAGCAAAGGCTCTGCTTGTGCATGGCAGGCATGCTGCTGCCCACCCAGTTGGGGTTCCAGAGCCAGGCGCCCTGCAGCGAGCCTGGTCAACCAACTCATCACATCCACCTCTTGAGACATTCCTAACTGTCTCTGCTCCACAGCTCACTACTATTGTAAAGCTGAGGGTACGATAAGAAACCGCAGCGCTCCTTTCACTTCAGAAAGGGGATGTTAGACTCAAAACCATAACTCTTTTTTCACACATGAATATTTCTGTTTCCTGGATCAACCTTTGCTCTTGTGTCATCCCTTTGACAAATGACTGACAACAAGGAATTCAGGGGAAAGGCTTGAGACTGTTGTGAATAAAGGCTTACTAAATATCTTGCTCAACAAAGTAAGCAGAAAACCCCTTACAATAAATTTTCTTTAAAATGTACACAAATTGAATATATTTTTCAAAGGTGAATGTTGCATTGATGTTTGGTCTTAAACTGCAGAAGGACAGAGCTGGGTTAAACTTTGGGCCATCAGCAGCCTTTTTTAAGGGTGGAGACCATGGAGCAGTGGGACAGGCTGCTGGGAAAGGCTCAGATCCCCATTATCTGAGGTCTTAGGGAACAATTTCGCGAATCTGCCTAGAGTGGTCTTGCGTTGGGCAGAGAATTAACTTCTGCAGGTCTCTTCCAGCCCTATTTTAATTTTGTACACTTCTGCATTTTAACTCTGTACCTCTGTCCTTGACTGATGTTCCCGGTCAGTGTTGAGTGTCAGGCACAAGCAGCTCCTGGCCTGGCACGGGGAGGGGAGGTGGGTGCCCTGAGGAGAATGGGGGACCCTTGAGGGGAGCTCCCAGGCACTCACCTCCTCAAATGGTGATGGTGGTGGGGGCAGAAACACCACCTTCTACTAGGGAGATGTGGCTGCTCCACACCACGCATCACAAGCTGGGACCACACCTCAGCCAGCACCAAGCAGTGTCCTCACCACCCGGCTGGGCTGCTTCGATAATCAGGCATTTGTCATGCCAAAAATGAGCACAAACACCAAACCTTTCTCCTTTTAAGTTATTCCATGAATAAGATGGTCAGTGGAACTTTATTTTCCCTGGCTGCCAAAATTCTGCTGATGAGGAAAAGAGCTGAGGGTTTATTTTGTGATAAGAGGGCACACAATGTAGAGCACCTCAGGATTTGCATAAGTAGACTGAGCAAGTGCTGCAATAATCTACAATTATTTTATTGTGTCACCTTTTCTTGCATTTTCTTGCTTTTTAAAGACTGGCTGTCAGGAGGAGTAAAGTGTTTCCAATGAGGCAGAGGACTTGCCAGGCAGTGACCTCCCGGCAATTGTGCTACCATGATCTGGTTCTGTCCTGAAAGGACAATTTCAAAGTAGCATCAGCAATAAATCATTCTCTTCCATTCGCTGCTGTGGATTTGTCTGATGACTGTGGGTTAACATTTTCTTGGACTGTGCCTGCATTTTCTCAGCTCTGCAGTGTTCATGAGAGACTGTTTACTGGTGAAATGGGCTCTACCAACTCTGCACATGACCATAGGTTTCAGATCAAGTGGAAATTGTAACTGATGGGCATTTCTGCCTCTACCAGAAGTTACTTAACTTCACTGAGATGGTTATTCAAGATAAGAAATGTCCTGTCAGAAAGTTACTAGGGATCTTCTCCAAGAAAGAGGTTTTCAACTTCAGGTTAACTTTAGCTTTCGTTTAGGGTTTCAGCATCTCTTTCTGTCAGGAAGTGGCTCTCTGATGTCTCCTACCTAGCTAGGAGACCTCAGAGCCTGAGTCTCAGCTGGGCCAGGGCTTTATATTAGCTGATGCTATGTGACTAACTCTCCAAAATCCTTCCTTCCCTGTCCCTTTTTTCTGCTCCTTTCCTTCATGGGAAAAACCTGGCACAGATGTACTCACAGTTTTGCCAGGTTACCCAGGGGTCTTTCCTACTCAATTCTGTAGTTCTGTACCCCTATCAGTTCTCAACAGCCATGCTTCCAGGCCACAACCAGATTCAGAGATTTGCACAGCCAGTACGAGCTGGTGCTTGGCTAAGGAGAATGCACTAATGTAAGAAGCTGCACTCACAATTTTCCTCTGCTGGGGTGCTTCCCCTGCCCACGAACCTGACAGAGCTGTCTGCAGGTGACAGGTATTCCACATAGAATAGAAAGGGAGGATCACTTCCTTCAACCTCCTGGCAATGCTTTTCCTAGTGCATCCCAAGATACCATTGGCCTTCTTGACACATTGCTGCTGGCTCATGAACAGCCTGCATCCAAGCTGCGATCACTCATAGGGCATTATAGCCAGGGTGTTAGCACTGCTTTGCCAAACTCCCAACTGTAAGAGCAGGGCACAGTGATTTCATGGGATTTGCATTTGCTCTCCAGCATGGTAAATTTGTATTAGTTACTTGACTTCTAAAAAGAAAAGTTATGTCTTCTATGCCTAGATAAGGATACTCACTGTAGATCAAAAATATGTACAGCTCTGTATTATCTGACCTTGGGCATTTTCACGGTTCTTTTCTTGCTCTTGTTTGTTGGGCTTTTTCGTTGGCATCCTTTTAAATGCAGCAATAGAAAATTTGTCTTTACAGCTCAATTCCTGACACAGAAATAAAAAAACAACTCCCACTATTTGATAGCAGAGAAGGGGATTTGTACCAGTGAAGACATGCTCAGAAGGCTGTAACAATGAATTTTTATTTCTCATGTAGTTTGAAATCTCATTTCTTTTAATAGGGCTGATCCTCAGGCTTCATTTCTCAATTACTCTGGGATGATTCAAAATACACATATCCCAAGTCTTTGGTCCTTTCCTCCTCCCTTCCCACTGTGTCAAAAGCCATAATGGGAAAAGCTGTTTCTGCACCTACCTTCTGCCTGTTGTCAACCACGAGGCTGTTTCGTACCCAGCAGTTGTGGATGCTGCAGTTGAGGGTGTGATGCTGTGGCTTTCCACAAACTACTCAGGAAGCATCTGAGATGCCTGCATGCTTTCCCAACCCTCATCAGGCTTACCTGCTCCTCACTGTCGTGGGTTGTGAGGTGTCACACAGTGGCCATCTCAACTGTGACCACTGCTGGACTGTCGTGAGGAATGTCACCGGGACTCCTCCTGCCAAGGGATTTGTTTGCTGGCTGCATTATGCACAGTGTCTGCAAGCACCATGATGGGCTCAGGATGAAAGCTGAGGGTGAGAGACCTGAGCTGCTTTCTCATCCTCAGAAAAGCCCAGGAGGCTAGCCCGAAACCACAATGCTGGCAACTGCGTGCATGGTGTGTTACTGCTGGTGGGACTAGTGTTTACTCAAGCCTCAGTTTCAGTCCGCAGTGCTTCATATCCTCTGCTCCTTGGCCTGTCCATGCCTTGGGAGCAGAGGAGAGCCCTCTACCCCCACAGCAGTAGCATTGATTTTTGGTGAACCAGACTGTTAGAAGCAGGTCTTTCTGTGCCAATTGGGAAGCCCAGCTTGCAGGCTCCCCAGCTTCCAGGGGACAACTAAATAAAAGGCGTTATACTCCCGTATCTTCCCATACCAGCGCTTTCCCCAGCACTAAGATGCTCATCAAAGTTGCTGTGCAAGTAATATTTTAAGAAGCAAAGTAGAACAATTCATTAAATGGAACATGATGAACACAAACACAAAACACAAACACAAACATGACATAAACTTATGTTTGCTTCCTCTTGCAGGCAAAGCAGAGGAAAACAAATACTGCTAAACCCTTGATGCTGGGAGTACTTTTCTGCGCAGGGCAGATGCTAGCTGGGCTGTGGGAGCTCGGCAGAGGCATGTGCAGCAGAGGGAGAGCCCAG
Organism: Psilopsiagon aurifrons; assembly: GCA_025447955.1. Lineage (NCBI taxonomy): Eukaryota > Metazoa > Chordata > Aves > Psittaciformes > Psittacidae > Psilopsiagon > Psilopsiagon aurifrons. Next base: position 9,288 of record JAOEHY010038043.1, read on the forward strand.
GGCTGAGCACAGCAGGGGTGAGCAAGAAAATGAGGCACTCTAGGCATTTTTTAGCTGTGATTCCAGCAGTATATCCACTTCTGGAATGTGCCCTGGGACACTGGTGCATAACACCTCCAGTGTCTCTGAGGGCCACTGCGATTAGCTACTGAATCACCATGAATGCATCTGGCCCCTGGAGGACTGTCTTCTGATGAAGAATGTTATCCTCTCTTATCTCTTTGGGTCATGCTTATGTTCCTTCCATCTCTGGGAGACGGCTTTGAGCTACTGCACAGGTCCTGGTGGTGCTCTGAGCATCACCATGTTTTTCTTTCTCTATTCCACATCCAGACAGAACTCTCAGTACTGCCTGCACAAGTACCCAGATCCTCCTTGGTGGGAAATACCAGCCCTATTCTTATGCATCTGTCCCCCTGAACACCACCATTATGCTCACCTTCAGTAAGTGCTGGGCGTTTTTTCAAGTGGCTGGGGTTCGTGGGGTTTTGTTTTGGGGTCTTTTATGCTAAGGGAAATGTGAAACTGTAGAGCTATAAAGAAACCAAAAAGATGTGTCTTCACTTATCCCCTTTTAAACCTGCATGAAACTTTTGACTACCTCACCTGGTTGCTAATGTCTGTACTTCTGTCACAGACAGAAACAAACCCCCTAATGACAGTACTCCTGAAACAGGCGATTTTGAACTCTACATTGCTTATACTCAAATGTAATGTCTCATAGCATCACAGAATGGTGGAGGCTGGAAGCCACCACAGGGTGTCATTTAGTCCAACCTCCCTGCTCAAGCAGGGTCACCCAGAGCACATTGCTCAGGATTGTGTCCAGGCAGCTCTTGAGTATCACCAGGGAAGGCGACTCCACAGCCTCTCTGGGCAGCTATTCCGATGCTCAGTGACCCTCACAATAAAGAAGTTCTTCCTCATGTTCAGGTGGAACATCCTGTGCTTTAGTTTATACCCACCGTCTCTCTTCCAGTCACCTAGCACCACTGAGAAGAGTCTGGCCTCATTCCCTTGACATCCTCCCTTCAGATACTAGGTCACATTGATCAGATCCCCCCCAAGTCTTCTATTCTTCAGGCTGAACAGACCTGGCTCCCTCAGTCTTCCCTTGTATGAGATGCTCCAGACCCTTTATCATTGTAGTAGCCCTTTGCTGGACTTACTCCATGTCTCTCTTGTACTGGGGAGCCCAGAACTGGGCACAGTACTCCAGGTGAGGCCTCACAGGAATAGAATAGAAAGGGAGGATCACTTCCTTCAACCTCTTGGCAATGGTATTCCTAGTGCAGCCCAAGATAACATTGGCCTTCTTGGCACATTGCTGCTGGCTCATGAACAACTTCTTGTCCACCAGAAGCCCTTGGTACCTCTCCACAGAGCTGCCTTCCAGCAGGTGAGCCCCCAGCCTGTGCTGGTGCATGGGATTATTTGTCCACAGGAATAATCTGCACTTGCCTTTGTTGAACTTCAGAAGGTTCTTCTCTGCCCATCTCTCCAGCTTGTCTATATCCTTCTGAGTTACAGATCAGCACTCTGGGCTATCGGCCGCTCCTGCCAGTTTTGTGTCATCAGCAAACTTGCTCTATCTTTTCAATTCACTGATGAATAAGCTAAACAATACTGGACCCAGTACTGACTTTAGGGGACACTGCTAGTTACAGGTCTCCAAATAGATTCTGTGCCACTGACCACATCCCTTCAAGACCTGACATTCACTCAGTTCTCAATCCACCTCACCTGTCCAAGCCACACTTCCTGAACTTGCCTATGAGGATGTCATGGGTGTCTTCATTTGGATTTGTGCAGTAGATAGTAGACAGGGAAACAAACACAGGTCTTTAAGATAAGGCTTAGATTAAATCTTTCATTTTATACTCTGTGCAGATTTTATCTCCTAAATACTTGATGTTACCCCTTAACTGCCTACTTCCTGGGTCTGCATTTTGCAAGTGATGAGAACAGATCTAGTCTAGCAACTGTGTATCTTCTGAACAGATCACACTGCGCTTGTGCTGGCAGTCACTGCTTCCTTGATGGAGGAAATGAAAGAAATCAAGTTTTTCACCATCTCAGTGATGAAAGAAATTCACTACCTTCATTGCCTAAGCAAGTAAGAGGTTTTTTTTAATCACATAGTACTAGAATCAAATGAGTTTACCTCCAGATCTCCTACCAAGGATTTATAACACCTCCTACATTCATCACATAGAATAATGAATAAGTAATGTATGAAAAATGCCTCTAGCTATAAGTGGCATCCTTATTACAGGAACACATAGCATTTCAGACTGGGGATTTCTGAGGAAACTCACTGAAATGAGTTCTGGAATAGCAACCGTGAAAATTCATGGAAGGCTGGCATGAAATAGAGATGGCTTTTTCCCACCAGAAACATCACTGAGCTATGACCAGTGTGGAAAAAACTATTATAACTATCACAGAAACAGCACAAGTAAGAGCCAGCTAGTGCTGTGAGAGCACCTTGTGTGCCACTTTGCTCCTGGTGCTGCTGGTGGGTTAGCTGGGCGATGGGTACAAATTCACCCTGTGCCTGCAGCCGCTTCAGTCCTTGCTACCTGTCAGTAACCCAGCTGCTGGCCATTAATCACACAGTAGTTAGACCTTTATTACTGCATTTTAATTACTTTATTCTCAGCAAAGGAGAACCTCCTCATCTGTGATTTCCACACGCTCTGGATGAGCTGGGGAAGTGATGCCAAACTCACTTGAAATCTTCCTGGCTTTTACCCCAACACTGACACCAAGAGCTGGTGTGCCTGGCTTTTAGTGGCATTTTTACCAATTAGGTTGTGGCCTGGGGGTACACAGCTCTTCGGCTTTCTTTTGCCTCTCTCAGACCCTTAGATACCAAGTGGATCTGCCCCTTGAACGTACTGCTGATGGCTGGAGTCTGGTGGGGCTGAGCTGAGGAAGGGTGGTGTAAGGAGATGCTACCCTGTGGTCAATCTACTGCCTTGGTGGGTTTTGCTAGGGATGGTAACAGAGTGGAAGCATTATAAAACCCAGCCACAAGAAGAAAACTACATTAATGCACTGCATAGGGTTAGTAATTTATCTGCTGTCAGGTTTTGAGCAGTAAGATTAATAAAGATGATAAATGAAGAATAAAATTTACTATAGGTGGTTTGCAAGTCATGCAGTCAGAATCCTATACACCTTTGTATGCAGAAAACTACTCATAGTAACTAGCTTTGTAGCAGTTTTCTTGTTCACAAAGGTTTTGTGTGTCTTTAGCAAATCTCTCCTCTTTTGTTGCTTCATCTCTTAAACCAGCTGTACCATATAGGCATTTTCCTGACACAAGAACAGCTGCTTCACTGCCATCTGTCACCCAAGGTGCTAGTGGAAAGCATTATTTGTCTCCAGGTAGAGTTATCTGTGTTTTTTATACCATGACTGAGTCCTTCATGATCTCTATTTGTATTTTGGTAATTCATCAAAGGAATTATTTAACTGTTTATACATGCAAAGTTCCAACAATATAATACATCAATTCTTTCTGCCTTAATACAGTATAAATAGTACATTTCCCAGCTACCAGTTGGCTCTATATGAGAAGGGAACACCACAAATGAGCAAACAACACACTGCTGGTGGAAACAAGAGGGATGATGCTCTGGATTGCTGCAATAGACGTGCACATTGGAAAATCATTTCTGATTACAAAATAAGAGGAAAGGACTGAAAGGGATATGCTGCTTTGTGGGCTTCCTACTTCTATTACTGAGAAACAGCACAGAAAGTTGCATTTCCTCCTGAATGGAGTAAGGATATCACTGTGTGAGGATCAGACCATGTTGTCTGAGCCTCTTTCACAAAAGATTTTAGATTGAATTGTCTCAGCTTTTCACTTACAGACTGTGAGAATCCAAAAGGATTTCTATGTCATTCTGGTTGGAATAAAATCTTCACCCTGCTGAAAATTAATTATTGAATGTTCTGCTGCTTTATAATGTATTTATGCACTCTTGGGAACTTCTCTCTTTAAGAGCACAGAAAACATAATTTTAAACACAGCTACAAGGCAAGAGAAGTGCCCAGGTCTGCTTTGTGATAGCATTGCCCTTCCTGCAAGTAGTGCAGGGGGCAATGCTGTCCCCAGACAGTGCTTACAAGCTGGTTATGAGGACTTCTGAGTATTGACTATTGATTTGGAAAAAACTCCAGGAACAAACTTGCTAACAAAGATTTCAAGTTGACGAGCAGGTATTCTTTATTGCGGCGCCGGGAAACACGGGGGATAGCTCCTCCTGACGTGTGGTGTGTCCCCCTGTTGCCACACAGGCCATCCTTATACAGTCACTTGGGCATACATACATATTCATGAAGCTACACATGAATTATATAATTTTCCAGAAAGTTTCCCACATACATATAAAATGTGATGGTGGTCTTTGAGAGTCGTTTACTTCTTCCAACAATCTTCATCACTGCTGGCAGTCTTTGAAGCACCAGCTTAATTAACATTAGGGACACAGCAATCATCCTGTCCTTCTACTTATCAGGTAGTTTAACTGCTTCCACCTTGGACATCTGCTAGTCCCGGATACTCCCCAGTAGATGTTTACACCAACTTAATGGGTTCATTAACGTAGCAATCATCCTGTCCTTCTACTTATCAGTTAGTTTAACTGTGCCCATCCTAAACATCTGCTAGTCTCAGATACTCCCCATCCCAGGTCCTGTTTTCCTATTTTATTTTTCTTACACTTTTTGTACTAAAGTCCTAAGGACCTAAGACTATCTCAACTACCTTCAAGCACCCCCATTACAAAGCCATCAGACTTAACCTTACTTAGAACTGATTATATTTTGTGCTTTTGTGCCTCCTTGTTTCACTATGAAACAGAAGACAATCCTGATGTTCATGATGGACTGCTACTGTTATGCAAAGCACTTTGCTCAAACAGCTTTCCTCAAATCCAGGTTAAGTGAGCACTGCAAGCCAACAGGGAGCTGTGTTCCATTTTCTGTCGAGGTCCATGGCTGGGCTCATGCCCAAGTCAAGGGCACCCTTCCAGGGGCATGCCAGGAAGCATGATTGGCATCTGCCATAGCTCCCTTCTTCTATTTTCCCATCCCTAAAGGGACAAGCATGTGCAGTGGAGCGTTTTGGTGACCTGTTTGCTTCTGGCTTGTAAGGGGTTTTTAAATGAACCTGATTATACTGCTGCATGTATGTTAGGAAAGGTCAGCTAACAAAGAGCAGTTTGAGCTGGCCACTGGATCAAGGAAGCTCACCAGCTCTTGCAGTAGTCCTCTCCACCAGCATGGGTCAGCCACTGAGGAACATGTGTCTCTGTCTCAAATGAGTTTGCTCTGCTCATTGAGCTGTGGAGCAAGCAACAGAGGGGTGAGAGCTCATCCACAGACAGGTCTGAAAGGTAGAGGCCATCCTGTGCAGCTCAGTGTTGCTCTGCCTTCCCTATTCTCAGAAAAGAGGGTTTGAGCAAGCAAGGGTTCCTCCTCCCTACTTACTCAAGCTTGCTAGGGTCAGACAGAATCATTTGGCTGTGGCTGAGGGTGAGAATGAGATGAAGGAACCAGAGAGCATCTGCTAAAAGCTCAGTGTATTGCTCTTCTGGTAGCTCCTGAGAGAAAGAATAGCAATTAAGAAAGTAAAACCTGCAAACTCATAGGGCTGGGTCAGACCTTCTGGTGCTGTTATGCCATTAACCTATTTCCTCCTACACTCAGCTACTTTCTTCTTAATCTTGACCAGAAAAGTCAACTTCAGATTTGGTGATTCATTCCACAAGTTATTGCATCTTCTCAAATGCAATCTACTCTAAAAGCCTAATCACAGGCTTATTGCCTGCCTCAAAAGTTTAGTTTTGGCCTTAAAAATTAGGACAGCCTTATTCAGACACACAGAGCTAGGCCTGCAAGCCCATTGGTGATGGATTGTTAACCTAACTGCTAAAGTCAGTGGAGACTAGAGGGAATTGCATTAGAGCCTTCGAGACAAGACCATTTGCCTTGTTTTAATTGATCATGAGTCTCCAGACTCAGCAGAGGGACAAGTGGGCACTCTGGGAAGGGCTGTTTGGATGAGTTGGCGTTAGTCAGTGTCCCAGCCTTGTGGAGCACAGAGAGAAGAAAAAGAACAAGGCTGTCAGTCTGACAAGGCACTCGGAGGGCAAATGTCAATAAATGGGAAGAAATTAAGATGTCTTTATAGAGGTATCTCTGGAGATTTTGGTTTCCCTTGTGTGAGGAGGCTCACAGATATTTCCTTCCCAACTCAATCTTCCCTGCCACCCCCAGTGGCATCCTCCCCACATGGTGATGCCTCACCTTGTCTGCTCCATTCATCATCTGCAGGTTGGAGCAGCAAACTTGTTGGGTGGAAATAACATTTCTTGGGTGCTAAGAGGAAAAAAAAAAAAAAAATCATCATTTGTTCTTAGGAAGGAAAACACAGCACAAGCAAAGGCTTTGGATTCACTCTTTATTCAAGATACATCAGCTCATGAGCATATCCAGGCTTGGTTCATGGCCAGCTACATAGGCCTGGCTGTGTTTCAGCTGGAGGGCTTTGCCTGCTCACCCTGCACAGAGGAGATGTACGGTGCTGGAGGAGGTCACCCCACATTTCCCACAGCAGCCTCTGGTTTCGCAAACAGCTTCCCAGGCACTGCTGGCCACACCTGGAAACCCTAACATAAATCCGTCTGGCTAACATCCTTCTTTAGCCTCTTCTAAGTCTCAAGTTTACCAGAAAACTTGCCAGCAAGATTCAGAGACCAGACTGAGATTAATTTAAAATTTGGCTGACAAAAGAAGGCTCAGGCGGAGGCAGGGCTGCACTGAATATGTCATCAGCTGCCTTTCTTCTCTGCTGCAAAAGACAGCCTCTCTACTTCAAATGGGTAGCCTTCATGTTCCATCTTTCTCAGATGGTTTTGAGCAACCTAGTTTCACTGGAGAGCAGTGCATGGGGGTTGAGGCTTTCTTACTTTGGAAATGTGAGACCTTCTGGGCATCATCTGCCAGCAGAGTGCCAGTCACCAAAAGTAGGAGGTTTTGGACAGTTACCAAAACTGCTGCGGAAGCAATTCTCCACAGGGAGGAGAAGAGTTCAGAAATTGTTCTCCACCAGCTTGGTGTACCCTTGCAAAAAGGAAACGGTCTTCCTACGTGTCAGTTTTGACACCGCCATCCTGTTTCTTGCCTGTATTTCAGCATGCTAATTGCTTGGAAAGGTGGGGGGTAAAAGATCTTATACTTAGATTTTCGTGTAGGTGTGGTTGCTAAGATGCATGATGAAAAATATAATTAACCTTTTTTCTTTTGACTTTGAATGTTATCCCCATCCTGACCAGCCTCTGCCGAGGAGCAGGGAGGAGGGGTACCACCCCATGGAGGGCAGGGTGCTGGGATGAGGGGCAGCCACCTGGTTAGAGGTGGGGAGAGGCTCTCTGGGGCCTTGCCTTCTGATGGCAAAGGTGAGTTGCTGCATGCTTTGCAGTGCCTGCTGCTATCCACCAAGCCAGCTCATAGTCAGGCTCCTCTATCCCTGCCACCCTACCTGAGTGGTAGCATCTCTCTGCCTATCTCCACAACTAAGGGGGCAGCATGAAGTCAAATTGAGATAGAATATGCACACACACCCCAAGCTTTTTCACAGGCTGTGCACTCTCCATGCAGAGAGCATGAAGTAGGGCAGGCCAGTGTGTCTTCCACAGTAGCTGCTTGGTCACACACTGCAGGTCACTATTTTGCTATCACCAATTTCTCATCTCTTCTGCAATAGCAAAGCCTGTACCGAGGCTATTAGATAAAACACAGCACCTTCCTGAATTAGAACAAAGAGTCTGCCCGCAGGGGTACACTAGTTTGTTTCTGGTTTTCCTTTTGGCCAGCCTATGTTATTTTCTATCTGCCATGACTGTTATTTCTGAACTGCCTTTTGTGTAGAATACTAAATCTCACGAACACTTGTTCTTCAGATTGAGCCATGTTTTGCTTATTTTGAGAAGCTAACTCCTTGATACATTGCTGTTTAGGAGAGCCATTCACTAACCTCAATCTGTCTGTGTGTGGTGGTCTCTACACATGAGTTAAACTTGTTAGAAAAAGAAAATTCAGTAGATGCAAACAGGAAAAAAAGTAATTGCACCAGGTGCCACATTTTGCTGAAACTCTTGCTTCTATTTTTACTTTCCTGTGTTGTACCGCTCTCTCTGAAGCAGCTCTCTCAGCAAACGAGGCCAGGATGAAAGACGGGCTGATTAACAAAATCAAGGCTTCTGAAGAAGCACTGGTGCAGTGGGTGGTGGTCTTCCCCTGAGCCAGCTAAGTGTTAGTGCAGCAGCACAGGAGGAAACCAAACTCCTTGCCAGTGGAAGGCTTTAGGTACATTTTATGAGTGAAATTTGTTCAGGATACCGTGTTCAACAGCAGTCAGTTTATGCACATCCATCATAAAAAGGTGGAAATGATACTCTTCACTTCCCATCTTAAACCACTATACCTTGGTGGGGAAGGGAGTTGCAGAAGCATGTAATGTTGCAGGGATTTCCTCATTGTAAGATACTCTACAAATAATACCAGTTTGTCCACCCAGCTGGCAGAATTTCTTCCTGGAAGATATGGAAGTGGCTTTTCACTTCCTTCTTTAGATGGGCCTCAAATCCACACCCCTTCTTTTGACTGTATGTGCTTCTCAGGGGAGGGAGAAGTGTTACTCTGCAGTTAAAAGCAGCCAAGCCCCCAGGTGTCAAAGAGGTCTGCTGTGGCCATTGCACTGTTTCTGAGCTGCTGCTCCCTTCAGCAAACTGCAGAAAGTGAGACACTGTGCTAAAAAAAAAAAAAAAATATTATAAAAATCCTCCTTTCTGCCCTACTTTGTAGGAGGAAAAATGGAGCAATCCCTCCAGGAGAGCTATTACCAGCCCTGTGCATGTCCAGCCCCTGCGCATGCCCTGTACTGCTCGCTCAAGAAGGAAGGCAAACAGGGTGGGGACCCCTTGCAATGAGATTTCCTTTACCACAGGTTCCGTTCTCAGCTATGCTTTTATTCTACAGCTTCAGAAAAAGAAGAAGCAAATCCTGCTGTTGCAATTGTTCAGAGAACTCAATTCCAGGGTGGCACTGATGCACCAGGAGGTTGCAAATACAAAGTGGGGACATTTTTCACAAGAAGTTCTCAAAAAGCTGCCCAAAAGCAAGAACAGAATAGACCTGCCTCAACTTCACAACCTTCTTGTCCTTAACAGATAAGTTCTTCTTTACTATCCCATGCCAAACAGGCAATATACGAGAGCTTTTCCATCTTTTGGAGACATGTTTGTTTTTCTAACACAAAGATGCTCCAGTTTTACTACAGCTGTGCCACGGTCACCTGCAGTGAATGGATTGGAACACACTACTGGGGAAGTATCAAAAGCTTGAGTGTTGGCATTGCCAGTAAGTCTGGGTTTAAGTGCTCTGATTCTCTGACACCTTGGTACCAGGTGTGAGTGACACATAGCCTGAGAGAGCGCCTAAGTCAGGAACCAGTGTCAGCAAAGGTTTGATGGAAACCAGACTGGGCTAGATACCAAAGTACCTCATTAGTGTCTCCAGTCTGTGGTGATGCTGGTGCCAAACCAGCCTTGCATTTACCTATGTGAGCAAGACTGAAGTAACACTTTCCTGCTAAACAAAGGTTTAGGGCTGTTCCAGGTCTTGCAAATATAGAGTCTAGCAGAGAAAGCCCTGTCAGAGACAACCTGTGGTGTTTGAACGCTCTTTGTAACAGAGTTTGGAAGCAAAGGCATGGCCTGAATTTCATACTTCTGCCTGGGACATCATCTGTGGCAGCCCCTGTTAAGTGGTGCACTGTAAGAGAGCCACAGAATCATGCTAAATAGTGATTCATAGCATTTTAGGGACTGATGAAAGGAATGCATTGTGGGCAAGGGAAAATACTGAGACTTGACAGTGTCCTGGTGCTGGAAGTGGCTAAGTCAGACTGCCTCAGAGAAATGCTTGCCTGCTCCTTTTGCAGCTGCCCCAGGCAGGGTCTGAGACATCTCACAACTGAGGCTGCCCATCTTACCCACAGTTTCTGGGAATATAGGAGAATGTCTTCAAAAATTCCTTTGTCAGAGAAAAAAACCCACATTGTCTTGCAAAATGCCTGGGGTTGATACTGTCAAGAGCCATCTCACAGCAGCAGAATAAACACTGTGCTGGTTGGAACTGGAAGAAACAGAAAAAACTAGGGGAGAAGGCCAACTCCTGACTCCTTCCAATAGCTGGAGGAAATGGAAACAAGGTGTACACAATGAAGAGCAGCAAATTTTCTAAAAGGAATAGCCTACAAGCAGAACTAATTTAACATGAAGCAGGGACATTCATCTACAGGAATCATCTGTTTGACAGTGTGACCTGGGAGCTTACAATAAATAATACAATAAATAACCCAGGGCTTTCACTCCGTTTCTATTAGTCTTCCTAAAAGGAAAGAAAAGGAACACCATATATTTATGGAAATATTACTGAAATACTGCTGTGAATCAACTTGTGGCATACTTTGCCTGGGATTGAAAACATAGAGCTGAACAATGAGATGAGTTTCTTCCCTGTATTTCCTCCAATGCCCAAGAAAACTACTGTTGGGGAAAAAATGTTTGATCAGTGGATGCTATGGTAGAGAAAAGGGGGAAGGCCTTGTGGCTTTGGCATTGGCATTAGAATATTGCATAGACCTCTTTGGCTCTTTAGAATATAGTAATAGACCTCTAGACCAACGATCAAGTTGGTTTAAAGTTCATATAATTGATGCGTAACATAAGGTTTTGGTGCTTAGCAGGATTGGGCATATTTGTTGCTTGTGCTGGGAATATCACCAGCTACTTTAGATGTTATGGTCTGCAGACTACTTCTTTGTAACAATTTATGGAAACAATCTGAAATACTTCTGAGAGAAATCCATGTGGTTTAATCATCAAAGGGTGAAAAATCCATCATCTATTCTTTGTTGATGACAATGAACTGTCTGGATCACAGAGGAATAGGTGTGAAAATAATTCAGAAGAAAGAATGAAGGCAAAAGCAACCAGACACAAAGATTTATACAGGAGGAGAGAGACAGTAGGCAGAGAGACAGAGAGACAGATAGATTCGCTGAAACAGCAAAGATTTTCCCATCCCAGCCAAGAGCCACTGGAATGTGCTGGACCCCTCCAGCAGTGTGACAACTTAGCACTCAGCTAAGTGTCACCAAGAAATAAATCTAACAAGTAGAAATCCAGCATTACTCAATAGCTGCTCTAGCAAAATAACATTGAGTCTAACCTCAACAGATCCCCTATTCCCACTGCCTTTCCCTAAGGCAGAATCAACTATTCTTATTCCCAATAGCTACTTGACTGCTCTGTTCTTCAAGAGCTTTATGGATGCTTTGTAAGTTAAAGCAGCACTCTGATTCACTCAGCAGTGACTCACCCAAGCACTTGCTTTTGCTGCTTCACTGCCTTGACTGTGGGAAAGGTTTTTTCCTAATTTGCATCTTCCTAGTTTCTGTGACTTTGCTACCTAATTTGCTTCCTAATTTGCTTCTTCCATTCTGCAGTCTATGACTCCTTGTGCACCACAGAGGTGGAGAAGAGGGCTTGAGGACCATTCTCATCTCTCTTATTCATTTTCTCTCTGTCAAATGAAGCTCTTTCGGTTCCTCCTATCTTTTCCTCCATTTCCTGTTTTCTAGCCCTCTGAGCAGTCTGGTCCATCCCTTCAGCGCTGTCACCAAACAGCCTCTGTCCTCCTTAAACTGAGATGCCTGAAAGCCATGACCTGCCTCTGCGGAGGCCTTGCTAAGCCCAACCACAGTGACTGAATGTGCCTCTGCTTTTGATCACGCCTGATGGCAAGGTGCCTGCTATTTTCAGGCATTATTGCTGAACCCCCTTCGGCTGCCTCCAGCCTCCTTTCTAAAATGTGCCAGTTAAGCAGCCATCCCTCAGCTCGCGTTTATGAGGTTGATTATTCTTTGTTGAGCATAGTACTTCACAGCTCGCTTTCTTGGATTTAGTTTTTTCTAGACCACTTCTCCAGTTTTTCAATATTAGCTTGAATTTTGATTCTGCCCTCCAGTGTACGTACACTCCTTGTCAGCTTGGTGTCTGTAACTGTAATGAGTGTGATCATATCCGTTCTATCATCTAGGATATTAAAGGACATGTTGAATAATACCAGATCCATCCCTGCAAAATCACACTTGACCATTTTCTTCTCTTTTGATAATGAATCACTGGGAGCTACTTACTAAGAATGGTTTTCAAGATTACATTTATTCTGTAGGGGTTTCATCAGTGTGGTTTGCTTCCTCCCTTTGAACTAAACTAGCATTTCTCTATGAGAAAGTGATTATTTACTTTTATAGGCCAAATGATACTGGAATGCAAAATGACTCTCAGAAGAGGAAGAAGAAAGTCAAAGTCACCTGATGGGCCTAGTGGGATGTGCTAGATCCAGTGGCGCCCCTGAATGGACACCCGTACAACTCACTTCCAGGTTATATGAAGGGTTCACTGCTCACAACATGGCAGGGAGCATGAAGGGAGACAGTAGGCAGCAACAACACAGATTGTGGTTCCTACTCACTGTGGTGTGCGTGTCTGCTGGGGTATTGAGTACAAGGCTGTGCTTGGACCTCCCTCCAGGCTCCCAAACCAAGGTGTCCAAGATGGACATTGACACCAGCTGGGCTAGGGGAACCAGCCTGCAGTTCTTCAGCCACCTGGCACGAGAATGACGTTTTCCCTGAGGCCAGCTCATACATCCACCATCTAATTCAATACGGGGGTCCTCTCTGCTGGGTGAGTGGTTCCCGGAGCCTGCCCTTTTATCAGCACACATACGTGGTGTCTATTTTATAGGCTCATGAAGATTTATGCACAAGGCTCCCAAGGTCTGTGAAGTTGTGTTGAGTGAGTCATGTCTTCTCCTGGCCTGGCCTGCTGACTCTTCTCCTGAAGAGTAAGAGGGAGAATTTCTCCCAAGTTTTCTCTGGAAAAAAAAAAAAAGCTTAGTTTTTAGGGAAAAAATTGCAACAAGTTTCAGGAGTTGGCAAAGAAAAATGTACTAAGCTCAGTCAGTGACTGACACAGTCTGTCTAAATATAATCTAAGTCCCTGGAGTCCCTGTAACTTGCAAATGACTTAACAACTAAACAAGTTATTGCAGCACTATTGGTCAGGTTTCTGAGGAGGATGTTTACCGGAAGAACTGAAACTGCAGAAACATCCAGAGCAAAACTTTTAGAAGTGCCTGGAATCCATGTGAACATTCCCTTTCCCAAACTGACCAGTAACTGATGTCAACCACCTATTCCTATATCCTTCTTCATTCTGTCTCCACCTTGAGGTCATTTGCCCTTTCTTTATCTCTCTTTTCCCTCCTTGTTTTCTGTTTAGGTTATTTCCCCATATGCAATCTTCACTCTCAAAGTAACCCCAGAACAAAGCAGAGCATTGGCTAACCCTCCAAGAAACAGCTTTCTGTGTCTTGGGAATCCTCCTTGCTCTGGAGCAGGAGGAGACATGAATAGGGCAGAAGCTGTTTAAGACACTTCCCTTTTTCACCAGCATAGCAGGGCAGACAAGGGCCAACTCACTTCTCCTGCTGCATGTGGAGGTGTTGGTAATTTAAGGTAGGGATGAATTAAAACAACCCCATCCAGACTGCTAAATGGCACCAGTTTTCACACTTCTTTTTCATTAAGGATGTCTTTGCTTTTAGTCCTGTATCTGAAGATAAAACATCAGAACACTTGATTTTGGGTCAGAAATTCTAATAGGCTAAATTGCAGGGTAAGAAGAGTGAAGTTGGGGTGATTTAAAGGAGCTGTCACTTGCTTGATCCGCCCTTGTTTTTGACACTTCCCCGGTCTACCCGCTTTTGTTGACAGGTTTTTGGAGGATGGGTGGTGGCTTTTTCTGAGAGCAACATCCGATGTGGTTACATGAAAAACAAACATGTGAGAGCTTTGCCTCGACTGCAAAATTGATTCGGGACTTTTCTGGTGTCTAGGGCTTCATTAGACAACAGGTGAAAAGTTACTGTATTTTGGAGCAGCTCAACAAGAACAAGACAAAGTACTTCTTGTGGGTGCAGAGGGGAATAAAAAAGCTCAGATGCTATAAAATAAAGCAGGGAGGAAGCTACATTGTTAGGCTGGATGGCTGAGACCAGGAAATGGCAAAGACACAGGCATGAAAACTGGCATAGCATACATGCTTCCACAAATGCAAAGATGGAGCAGGAAGAAGGAGTGTTAGGGCATCCACTTGAGGTGGGCTGCTTTTGTCCATGTTAACTTACCTTTTCCCAAGGGAAAGTGCAGCCCGTTCCCTTGGGGGACAGGTTTGGAACATCTCATGCTGAGAGCAATGTAGGTGAGGCTGCCGTCAAGGGACTATGTGGCAAATGGGAACAAATAGGCTCCTCTTTGTGCATCTGCAGCGGAGGCTGAGTCATTACCATTCATCACCAGCCTGACTGGTGTGTTCATTCTGGTGACAGTTGTTTTTGGGAGAGAGGACAGCTTTTGATGCCTTTTAATTCCTGAAAATAAAAGAAAAAAGGGCTGTCAAGGTAACAGGCATCCGGAGGGGCTGACTGAAAACAGCGGGTAGGGAAATAACTTTAAGTCCCAGGGAAATGTGGCACAAAAAGGAGCTGCCACAACAACCAGTACAACATAGACTGCTCCTTCGTCTTTCTGAAGGAGCAGTAAATGGCTAAAACTTCTCATGCCCAATTTACAAATGAGCTCAAATTGCAAGACAACGCAGTGAAGTTGGCATTGCTGTCGCAGCATGGTTTTTCCAGGTTTCTTCCTGCTAGGCTGTTTGTCTGCTTTGAGTCATTCAAGTCTGCATGTGTAGCATTGCTCATCTTACAACTTACTCAAATCAAGCCCAAAAAACTTCCCCAGCAGGAACTGTGAAGCCTTTTTCTGTCCCACACCAATCCTCAGTGGATGACATGCTCCACAGCACCCTGGGGCAGTCCAGCAATTGACTTTACAAGGGCTCAAGATTTCTTCTCCTACCTATCTCCTGCTGTTTCAAGGAAATGATATGGTGCAGCTGCCCATTGCCCAGAGTGGCTCTTGCAGGGAAGTTTTGGCTCTAAAGCCTGGGCTGGGGTTAGCTCAGATGCTCCAAATGGACCTGTCCCATCTTCTGCCTTGTGTTCTCCATCTGGACTGGTTCAAGTTGTGCACTGTCTGGGAAACCAGCTATCTCCATTTCCAGCCCTGCAGAAACCCACTTCTTGAGCTTTAAAAAACAAGCCATAATGATTGGAGATGAGCTCATTATATCTGCTTGTGACTCACGTACAGGAAGCTGTAGCAAACACCTCTGCTGTGCTGGGAATCTCATTTTCAAGGGTGTGGCGACACATGCAATTACTAGACTGATTAATCAAAACTTGGTACAGGTTTACTGTCATTACACTAACTTCTGATAGCAGAGATGTGAGGGACTAGCGGCGTTAGGCCCCACACCTGTATGTGCACACACATGTACATGAATACCCCTGAGCACTCTGATGAAGTCAGCAGGTCTATGCAAGGCTCATACACTACCTGTAGCCCAGATATATTTTTGTGGAAATTTAGAGTACTTTAGTCTGTAGGCAAGGTCCTCTCATAAACTGGGAGACCTGACAGGAAGGATTCAACTTGCTTCATAAAGTTAAGGAAACATAGAGACTGAATGGACCAATGTGATACTGAATTAATAGCGGCAACAGTACTAAAATAATACACCTGTTACTGACAGACAGCAAGTTCTAATTTGATGTTCTTCTGTTGTTCACCTGATCATCAGGAAGGTCCTTTCGCTTGGTAACACACTGAGGATGGTGACCCTGGAAAGCCCAACTGCAAGTATCACATCCCTGCTAGCGCATCTGCCCATGGGACAACTCATGTCACCTAGGGCTTTCCAGCTTGTTCATGTGTCAGTTGACACAGGTCACCTCGGTGTGGGTGAGAATGCACTGTCACTGCTGCCATGCTAAATGAGAAAAAGCCCATGGACACATGGGACTGAGAGAGCCCCAGAGCCTTACTTGGGTCAAACTGTCCCTGGGGTGAAAGTGAGTTGTTCCCGGCCTCTACCTCTGCCACCAAAAAGGATTCACATTCATATGCAAAACCCCTACACCCCAGGCTGACAGAGCTCCTGCTGTGACATTGGCTAAGACAGGGCAGGGTGCATTTTGTGCCCCTCCTGCCTGCCTCTGCTCTCAGTATCGACTTCTCAGCAGTAAGGACGCCCCACCTCAAAACCCATCGTAAAAACAAGAAGCTGTACTTGTATGAATGAGGCTATTTTCGTAAGTGCGGATGCGGAAGCTGTTACCACCAAAATGTTTAGGAAACTGGTGAAAGGAAACAGTCAAGCTGTAGCATAGGAACCAGTTCAAGCACTTGGCCCTGGCTGCTCTCTGAGCTGCATCCTTGCCACGATGCAGCACACCCAAGAAGATCTGGCTGCACCCGGAGAAGAAGATGATGCCTTTGGGGAAGGTAAAATCATCTTTTATAAAACTAATCCTTCTCCTGCTCAGACTAGAGACCGGTTTCTAGCCTGGGTGGTATTTCTTGGGTAAATCTGAAGTTGTCTATGGGCTCCAAGGTCACAGGGTGACCAGACTTTCTTTTTCTCCTAAGAGAATGGAGAACAAAAGCACCCTAGATACAATAAAAATAACTTTCACACTGGTTCAGCAGCTTGCTTCCTTAGTAAGGGTGTTACTGCCAATAAAGAAAGCTGGGGGGACACCAAGTGTGTTTTCTATAGTGGCTGCACTATGCAAAGTAGTGCGTTGGGCATTCACCACAGGTGCAGCTGTCACTAAAGTAGTAGGAGCTCTTTACGGGGGCTAAAGGCGACTAGCTACTTAAATTACCAGAGCAAAATCAGCCTCCTCTTCTCTGACTGCCACAACGCAGGGCACAAAGCCAGTGCCGTAGTTTGTTACCCCTAAAACTGCTTTGCCGTAGCTTGATTTCTCACTGCTTGCATCTCAAGTCACCGGTTACATGTGTACCGAGTGAGCTCAGGTCAAAACAGCAGAGACACAGATAAGAGGACCCTGAGGAGGAGGAAGAATCTGGCCCATGGCATCTAATTTCTGCCGCTGCTAGCTGGTGCTCTTTGCACTTGAGCAGGGGCTGGGGAGAGAACTTGCTCATGCAAATCTTCCCCCAGCCCCCAGCCCTCTGCAGTTTCCAAGGGAGTCGAAGGCACAAAGAACTGCCTGGATCTGCTCCAAAGACTGTGAACCTTTAAACTCACTTTCAGCACAGCTTCAGCAAACCTCATTTAAACAAAGCTTAGCTGCGGTTGGTATGGAAAACTTAGCAGTGAATAGTGCCAAATCAAGTTATCTGCGTCCCAGTGAAAGGCATCAACACAGAAAAGAAAGCAGTTTCAATGATGTACTGTCTGTACTCAGATACATTTCTCACGTCTATATGCCCCCAGTCCTCACACTGCGTCTCAGACTGGGCTCAGACGGTCAATGGATTTGAAGAAAGGAGACATCAGATCGTTTGCACTCAGGAAAAACTCCTAATAGTTCAGCGAAGATGTGGGGAAATGCCTCTGGGCAAGTCAACTGGCAATGAAAGTACCCTGTTGTGTCCCCTACATCCTGCTTTTATGCAGGTGGATGCGGCTTCCGAGGATCACCAGCCGTGTGCTCTGACTCCATATGGACAATTTCAAGTGCTCTGAAGAGACAGTGGGATTTAGGCTTCATTGCTGTTTCTGAAACCTCTAGCCTATGTTCTTAATTAGAAATGTAGGAGGGAAGGAGAGGAATGTGTGCAGGTTATTCGACATTTATATTGTGTTACCTGAAGTGCTTAAGAAATCCTTTCCAGCCTCTCAACTAAGTTGTTTCTGGCAGAGCCGATCCATCAACAGCTAGGGGAGGCTGGCTTATCAAAGCAGGAACATTTTAAAAACCTCTCCATGGCCTGCTTCGAGCAGGAGGTTGAACTACATCACCTCCTGAGTTTCCTTCCCACCTGGGTTATCCTACAAGCCTAGGAATTGGTGACAGCCTCTTCAAGTCATCTGTGTGAAACTGGGAACACACCTACCCCAGCTGCTCTCTTGGCCAGAGGGTATGTTGGCTCCCAAACCTGCCAGCTGGAAAGCCCAGACAACACAGGCACAGCACTTGCCTTCCCCTTCAGCCCCTCTCTCTTGAGCGGGTTAGCAGGGAAACATTCACTCTTGGCTGCTATTTCTGGAGCACTGTTGACCCTGGACAACCCAGTGCTCTTCCCCAGGCTGGGTGGGATCTGAGCAGGGAGGAGCAGAGCCTGTTTTGGTCACCCTGCTCACGCTGCAGAGACCTAGGAGCCAGCCAAAACTGAGTGTGAGATTTCCAGACCAGATGGAGGTGTTTGTCAGGTGCTGAACTCCATCTCAGTGTGACCACAGCTCGTAGGCATGGGCTGGGGGCTTTTCTTCTCCACATCTGGCTTGGTTTGGAAAGTGGTGGTGACAGATCTCCCATCCACCTTTTTAACTTGTTCCAGTGCTTAGCTACTCACAGTAAAAGATAGCCATTTTCTTTTTTCTTCAAGTGCTGATTTGTCTGTGCTCTTAGGAGATTGTTGCCTTCTTGTCCAGGAGAGCAAAGAACTCACTGTTGCTTGTACATATAAATGTCTCATATAACTATCCACGGGTGGTATTCATACCACTCTTACCCTTTGCCATTGTGCCATCTTAATATTCAGTTTAAAGTTGCCTTTCAGGTCACTGAAAGAAAAGAGTTAAATCTCATAGGGACAGAATCAATCTGTGCAGGTCCTCACTAGAAGCTGGCATCCCTCATGATTCCTCATCTGGGTTACATCTGTCATTCAGGCTTGTTTTGAAGCCCTTCAGCATGTCCCAAATTGATCTACTCCATTTTAAGCTTCTTGGGTAAGATCTCATGCACTACCAAGTCTTACTCCTTATGGAAGTCTGAGTACACTATCAATGCAATGGGCAGGGACCCCTGCTGCTAGACCAGATTGCTCAAAGCCCCATCCAGCCTGGCTTTGAACACTGCTAGGGGTGGGGCATTTTGCTCATATAACTCCTACATCACCTACTCTGTAAAAAGGCCAGGACCACTGCATATAATTCCACCATTTTTATCTGCTTATGCTACAATAGCATTGGTTTTCCTTATGGTACCTATTTAGCTTATTAAAACCTCAACTCACAGAGCTTGGTGTGGCAACGTATCCTACACATATCTTCACAAAAAGTCAGGCTGACCCTTGAAGTAGGTATTCAAAGCTTGAAAATGTTCATCCTCAAATAAAACACATTAGCCAATGTTCTTGGTTTCTAATATCAACCTTGCACTTATGCTACCCTCTTTCAAAGGATCTGCAGAGACTTTGCAAAATGACTATGCTTAGGTTCAGTCAAGTGCAACTCCCTCTTTTCTGCATCATCTTCATCATTTCAAAGAGCACAGCTGTAGTATGCAAATGTTTTGAGAAAGAACCATTTCAGCTTCTTGAAAGTACAGGCAGTGATATGTTTTGTTTCTTTTATGGCCTTACTCAATATGTTAATTCAAGGCAAGTGACATCAATTAGTTTTACACCTTTGTCAAGTCAAAACACCTGCTTTGGGGAAAATGCTTAGTTTTCAGTGACTCTAAGTGCCTGAGATTATGAAGTTACAGAAATTGCCTCCCCTGGCACAAGGCTTCCCCTTATCACTGTAGCCAACAGATGTGGGTTTTCTTTGGGTCTGTCTAAGCTGAGGAGCCAGGAAAGCTCCTGCAGCTCCCATGCCCAGGAAAGAAGGGAGATTTGGGCACGAGTCAGCTCTCTTGGCAGACCCTGGTCTCTTCTGGGAGGGGAGCTGAAAGCTCACATGAAGGCATGATGCCATCGCCCCAGCACAGCCTCTGACTGGGGCCAGGGCTTTGGCACAGTAGGAGCTGCTAGATCAACTCAGATGTATGTGTGCATGGAGTTTGCAAGCACTCAGAAAACACAGATAGCATATGGGTCCAGGCATTTCTTTAGCAGTGATCAGCATATGCAAACTGAGAATGCACAGGAGAGATAGAAGTTAGACTGTGATTTATTGCAAATCATTTCATAGAGCTGTTCCATGCTGACCTCTCCTGATGTCTCCCCTTCCCACCTCCTCTATGTGCCCACTGGCTGGACCTGTGGTAACCATCACCTGCCTCTAAGGCCAGAGCCAACACAAAATCCCATCTGTGTTTCCAAAGCATGGAGGAAAAAAGCAAAGCTGTCCTTTTCATAATGTCCAATAATAAGTGTGTGCTCCAATTCACTTAACCAGAGCTCCACTTGAGATGGTGCACTGCACAGAGTCCCAAGGTCTTCTCCTTGCCCAGGACTGATGTGCTGCTATGGCACACAGCCACACTCCAGCCTGCCACCCATCTAGGCTCACAGCAGAATAGTAACTGCATCAAACCTTAAAACTGTGCTTCAGAAATGTACTAGATGACTTTACATCCTTGTAAAGCCTGCCTGCCCTTTTTAAGAGAAAAAGAGTTTTAGCTCTGGGGTTTGGGATCAGCTTTGAGTCTTAGCTGAAATGAAAGGTAGCTGCTGTTCATGGTTATGTGTACTGCCTGCTGTGTTGCAACATCACTGCGGATGTTAGAGAAAAGTGAGGATAAAGTCTTGGATGTTAACTTAAAGTTGAGACATGGTTTTTTATTCAGCAACAGTTCAGGTTAAGCAATCTTTCTCTTCCCCTAAAGCAATACAAGAAAATGCTTTCCTCATACATACAGCTGCAGTGACTTGTCTTTAAAGTCATGCAGGGAGATCAATGTCATAGCTTGTACTTGACCAACTGGGCCGAGCTTCTTTCCATGCTGTAGCTAGCAAACCGTTCACCCGCCATGGTCAGCCCTGCTCTGGTGAGGGCCAGCCCAGGTATACCTTTTCCCCACAGAGCACATCAAACCGATGCAATTTTAAACAAATCATGTCTTCTAAGGACATCCATGAGTACATATCAATATAGTATTCCACTGAAGGTCTATCTCGGAGATATACAGAGATACCGTTTTTCCTGTGTTTCCAGCTCAGAGTTTGATGTGCCCACTTTTTCCAGCATATGAGTGCCTAATATCTGAGAAGGCTGTGCAGGTGAGCAGATTTACAATGTATTAAGCATGAGAGCGTTTCTTCCCTGACTGCTGGGAGACCACAGATTTACTTACAGGTCCCACCAGCCGCACCTATCCTTTCAGCTTATCTCATGCTCCCAGAAATGGAGGACATGTGTGCCATAGTCACTGCAACCCAGGGGAAGAGAAGTCCCATCACTGCATCACCAAGGCAGTGGTGTCTGTTTTAACCAGATGGATATATTGTAGTAAGAGATATTTGACTTATAAACTCAGATTGAAACACCTTTCTCCAAAAATGTGGGCAGACCTACTTAATCTGTAGGAAGAGGATGGTGTGGAGAAAATGGAGCTCTCTTAGGAAGCATTTTTATTTATTCCTGTTTACACTAAACGCTTTGCTCACCTGCTTCTTGCAGCTGCTTCTTTTTGACTGGGGCCCGTGGGCAGATACAGAGTTATACAGGTGGGTGAGAGGGCTTTCTGTGGTCAGAGAAGTCAGTGCGAGATGCCCATCCCCACCCTGGGTACATCAACCCACCCACAGTGCTCTGGCCTTCCAGTACTTCCAGCTGTCCTGGGCAGCTGGAGGGTTATTTTTAACCTGACATCATGCTCTGTAGCTGAAAAAGAAATTATTAAGTCCATAAGGCCCAGAACTGAAAAGGATTGAAGGGAGAGACACATTCTGCTTTGTTGTATCCTTATTTTTTAATTAAAGATCTTTGATCTTTTAGTTTTTCCTTCTCCATGTCTCGAAGGCAACTTGTTTGGTTCGTATTTGTCGGAATATTTCTAAATCACTCATAATAACGACAGTGAAGGGGAAAAACAGGTCAAATAAACAAGTGGCATTTAACCAGCCCTCAGAGAAAAGAGGAAGGTAAGTACAAGCCAAAGAGAAACCACTGATTAGGTGTGCTCATGCCACCTTCTGAGCTTGCAAAACAAGTGTCCCACCAAAAGCTACAGTACAATTGCCTTCCTTTTCACCCATTTTTCCCCTCCTGTTTTTAGATGATTGTCCTGGGTTCAGCAGTAGCAGTCATTTTTTCTTCCTTCTTAGTAGCTGGTGCAGCACTGTCTTTACAAAGCTCTGTGAAACAAGCTTTTTGTCGCCCAGCCCCATCATTAAAGTCACAAAATAAATGTGTCTTGGCTAACATGAGCTGGTGGTGTAAACAGCTTCACCCCTTTAACAATTCAAGACAAAGCTCAGCTGGCTCTGAAATGAGCTTCTGCCTGCCTGGGTGCTAAAACCGAAGACTTGTGGTCGGTGGACCTAGGGTGTGACAGTCACAAAACAACCGGGGCAGGAAGTGCAGAGTTAAAAGGCAAAGAGTGAAAACAGTCAGAGAACTTGTGTTAGAGAGAGAGAGGGGAGAGTAGTCCAGCACTTGACTTGTCACAGGGGTTGATGGTGGGATGATTTCCACATGGTAGGATTTCTCCCATATGTCAGCATCACTTGGGGGGATGAAGGTTCCCCATGGAATTTTTGTCTTGATCTGGCAGCTAAGAGAAGGGGGATGGTTTGAAGAGAGGTCCCATCCCACTGTGGCAGCCATTTAAGCAATCCTTCCTCGCTGCTGAAATTCATAGCTCAACACAGAGACATTCAGCTAAGGGGGGTGGGTATATGTGTGTGTGTTTGCACACCCCAAAAAAAGATCGGGTGGGGAGGGTGCAGGAAAGCATTTATGCTGTGCGGAGCCACTGATATTCCTGTGCCTTTGGCAACTGGACAGCAGGTGAAGCAAAACCACTGTGGAAATGCTGAGCACAATAGGCTTAACACTGCATAACTCATGGGGGCTGACACTGGCTTCCTCTGGTTTAACTGTAGTCTGGGAATTGGAAATTTCAGGCACCTAGAGCTTGGAAGTGATGCCTAGAGTTCAAACGGTTGGTAAAAAGATGACAAGCGAGGTGGAAAGAAAGGAGGGTACAGTGAGAGGCACACAGCCAGAGCGAGAAAATGAAGTGAGATTTTGGAGAAGGTCCCACTGCGACCCAGCCCCTGACTTGAACAAATGGCAAATGCTCAAGTCCATAATCCCAGGTGAAATGACCACCCTGGGAAGCAAAACCCAAAACTGATCAAAAACTCAAAGGCTTGCAACACCTCCCCTTTCATCGTGCCAGGCCACCACCCAGGCCAGCCCTGCCTTCCTGCCCATTGTGTGCCCAGTCTGAGGGCAAGTCACCCACAGCAACAAGCTTTTGTGCAAGTGATCCTCTTTTCATGCCATGCAATACTGGTGTGAAAAACACTCTGGGATCCCCTGAGGAGCGTGCTTATGGTTTGGGAATGGCAGTGGTCCAGCAGCCATCCAGGAGCTTCCCTGGAGGTGTGTCAGAACCACCTGCAGCAGAAAAGAGAGGGACAGTCTCGCTGAGAAGATGACTTTATGAATATATTGCTATTACCAAAGGCTTTAATTTTTTAAGGACTCCTGCAGAATGCTCTTGGAGATGAAATCTTCCATCTTTGCCCTACAGCTCTCTGAAGTTTGTGATTAAGATGCCAGAGGCTAATGATGCTGACCAGCATTTAGGCTCTATGGCATAAAGGGAGCTTCGTTCACATCTTTCTCACTTTGTGATAGCTTAGGGCAGTGAAAAAGCTCTGCTGCGAACATGGATGTAACCCAGGGGCACCATGCTCATTTTAGCAGGGTGGTTATGCTTGTGTAGAAGTGTCGTTTGCCAATTGGGAGCTCCCTGTAAGTTTTGGACTCCCACTCACTGCATTTTCTCACTCAAGAAGGAAGACAAAAAAGATAGGACAGGGCCCAGGTAACGCCATGAAGCTAACAGAGGTAGCACTAAGTAGATAAGTCATTTTTCTGCCTCAAATGTCATCAGCAGACCAGGGGTCACTGGAGTTTCCTAATGGTGGTGATGCAAAGAGCAGACTGAGAACAGCCTGATTCCTCTAGGGAATCCCTGAGTTCTAGGGTGCCATTTGGTTAATCAGTCTCTTTTATGAACTGAATGATTCGGGGAGTTTGGGTTACATCAGGACTGAAGGACTGGGCCATAATACTCAGCCTTCACTCTGAACTAACAGATTTCCTTCTCTTGAGTGTCTCAGAGAAAATAGAGATTTTACAGATGCAGATAGATTTGAGGCTAGACAGCATCTCTGAGATCCTCCTATAAACACATGCAAGGGGTGCCACACTAGCAATACTAGCATAATTTAACAAGTGAGTCACTTTTCTTGTTGAGAGGGGAAGGAATGTTAAAAAGGGTCCATAGAAAAATATTGTCCAAGCAAAGCAAAGCCAGAAGAGGAGCAGAACCCTCCAGCATTGCTGAGCTCAGCTCTGGAGTTGGATGACTATAGCTTTGTTTTGATTTTCCCATAGAAAAGCAAGCAGCTCAGGAGGTCCTGATCTGCTCTGCCTCTTCAGTCGCTCTGGGGAGCTTCCTGCCCATTCTATTCCTGATGCCTGTTGTGAGCCAAGGAAGGGTTAGCTTAATCAGCAACACCAGCCACTGATCAGTGCCAAGCTGTTGTCATTAATCACTTCAAAAATCACTGCTCTGAAAATAGTGCCCAGGGTCAGATGTTGAAAAACTGGCATAGTTTAACCAGTGTCATTTAACCTTAGCCACAAAGCCAGACCACACCCCTAGGGAAATGCTATTTCTTTGCTTTAAATTACATATTATTTGTCATTTTTTAATTTAATTCCACTCACATCCCTAGTGACATGGTACAGAAAGCTGCTCTTCATCTTTCCTAGAGGAAACAGCTGCTGCGAGTGGTTAAATACTTCCATGTTAAGGCAAGCTGGACCAACAAGCAAGCTATATTCCCCAAGAGATGCATAGGGATACAGGCCTGAGGGTTTGATCACGAGCTTCTCCATGCTGTGGATCCACTCCCTCTCCTTTGGAATCTCAGTCTAAATATTTGGCAGATGCTCTTGGGGCTCATTACGTTACACAGGCAGCATGTTCATTGCGCTCCCCCGAACGGCATTTCGTGTGCGCTGCACTTGTTTTATATTTGCTATATTTAAGCCACAGAAATATGCGCTGATGAGGAAAAGAGGGCTGTGGTGGTATCTTGGAGGCTGGAAGGGAATGAAAATCGTTTCTCAAAGCTGCAGTGCACTGGGCAGAACTGTGGCCTGGAAGAAGGAAAGAGAAGCACGGTCAGCCCAGGTTGCTGGCCACACTGAGGACCCGGCTGCATCTCTCAGACTGCTGCCCATCTGGAAATGATTTCAGGGCAGCTCTGGTTTTATACTAGTGTAACTGAGGGTGAAAATTGCTTGGAGCCTTTTCCCCAGAGGACTCTTCCTGGGTTTCTATTATGAAACCACTACATTGGGAACATGCAGGAGTACAGGTGTGCAGCACTGCAGGGTTCATACATGGCACCTGATTTTGAATCTTGTCTGGCATGATTTGCTGTTCCCTCCGCCCCAGCCTTTGAATCCCTCTCCTACCTGACCATCATTTTTCCCAGACCGTGTTCCTCATCCCTGCAGCTCCTCACCTTCTTGCCATGACCTGTAGGACACGCTGAGCAGGAGAAAGGCAAAGGCTGTCCCTACATTGCTGGTGGAGGGCACAGCAAGGCAGGCTGAAGCCCTGGGTGCCCCCAGTCTGCTCTTTTAATCATGGACCTAGGATGCCTTTGGTGGTTGCTAGCATGTCCTACAGTGTTTGGCCCCAGATAATACCCGTCCTTCATGATCCCTGGTCCTTCCAGGGCAATTGCCTACTTCACAGCCTGGGGTGGACTAGTATGGGGCTGGCCCAGCCATGCCTGGGACTGCCAACCAGAGAATGCTTGAGCATGTGCAAGAAAGGCTTTCTTCTCCTCTGTGCTTCAGACCTTGTCCCAGATTTACCTTTCAAGTGCAGGTGAGGCTGCAAAGGAAGTGAACATGGGCTGAATCTACATTTTAGCTACAGCCTTGATGCCGCTAGCAAGTTTCAGCAACAGGTCTGGTAATGTTGGTAGAGATGGAGTCAAACCCTACGAGACCCCCAAACACAGTGGGGAGTTGAGCCTGCTGCTGCGATGGAAGAAATCTGTGGCAGGGAGCCAGGCTTGGGCACTTGAGAGCCAAGAAACAGGAAAGAGCCAAGAGATTACGTAAAGATTCAAGACAATCCCAACAAGGAAGCTGGGATCAGATCAACTTTCTATCTACAAAGCCGGATCCTGTCCTGGAAACAGTCTAACAGGGCCTTCTTAATCTTATACGTGTTGGTGGTACTAGGAAAGGCAGCCCCAAGCAGGTATCTCCCATGCTGCAGACCTTCAGAAAGCATTGCATTCCATTCTCTGCACTCCTCTGGGCAAGCTGGAAAAGAGGGTTTCGAGTCTGTCCAGCAGCAGAACTTGAAGCAGGCCCATTGCCAACATCACGGAAGAGGTTGTCTGACAGCCACGCTCCCAAAAAGAAAGCCAACAGCACCATACCTGTCGCTTCAGATCTCTGATCACTACCATAGCTTTGATCACTGCATTGCGTAGCTGACTTCCAGCTGTCCTGGAAAGCAAAAATAAGTTTCCAGCATTTTTTTTGTGCGCCTTAATTAGAAAGCAAGGAATGCTTTTCAAAAACAAGAGAGGGGGGAAAATAAGGCTCAAGCTGCAGTACTAGACATGCCATCCACACTCTTGGCGTGCACTTAAGAGTGGCTCAGCGGCCCTGGTTGCTAAGCAGTCTGAGAAACTGGAATGCACTGCTCCCTCCAGCCCTCCACGAACACTGCCACCCAAAACCTGTCTGAAAAAGGCACTGAGGCTGATTTTGAAATGCGGACAGTTCGGGGGGTGGGGGGAAATGCAATAAATGGCTCCTTCCTCCTTCTCCCCCGAGTTATACACAGAAGGGCAGGTAGGGTGTATGCTTGTGCAAATGCCTCCCAAAGTTAAGTTGTTATCTTCAAATGCTGCCAGATGCGCAGGCCATTGGTGGGAAGTGTTCTTGCTCTGAAGGCGGCTATCTCAGATCAGCACAAGTGCAGCAAGGTAGACCAAAGAAGAGATAAAGGAAGGATTACCTATGGAGAGCATTATCTCTTGCAGACATGAAAGGCTAAAGGTAATTCTCCTTTATGTCCCTAGCCCTCTCTCTGCACCCATAACTGTTCCTTGGTATATCAAGTGTGTCCTGACCTCCATGCCACAGGGCAAAACCACTGCATTATATATCAGTCTCTCTCAAAAATCCAGCTGTGCTGAGCGTCTGGCCAGAAGTCCCAAAAGACTGAATCTGCTCCTGAATCACTGCAGAAGATCAGCTCAAGTAACTTTTCCCACAAAATGCCCCAAAAGCTGCACGTGGAAAACTTTGCAAAAGTGACATCAAGAGAAATGAGGAACTTGAGGGTGGAGCAGCAGCACAGTGATGGGAAGTAAACGGGGGGAAATGGTTGCACAGTTGTTAGAGGATGTCAGCAGTGAAAAACAAGTGGAGATCAAACTCTTTTGGAAGGAGAGTAACAAGTGTTACAGGATGATGATGAGCTCAAGCCAGATATGCTGGGCAGGCTCAGCTGACAGAGAAGGGAGTCAACCCAAAGGGCAAGGTGTAGCAGGAGAGTTGTGGAAACACTTCAATATGTTTAGGTGGAAAGAGTAACCGTGAACTTGTGTACACTTAGCAAGTTAAAGCTCATGTCTTGTCCAGGTTGCTCACAGCAGAGGTCAGGCTCTTGTCTTTTACCTCTCCCCTTAAGAGCCTTTCCAAATGGTGGTTCTGGCACCTGCTGTGCTTCCCACACTCAAATGTGATCACTCACCACCTTTTTTGGATCAGGGTTCTGGATAAGACCGCTCAGGTTTGCTACCTGCGTTCACACAGTGTGATTGATACCTGTGGAGACATCTTGTGGGGCATTCATCAGAGATTTGAAGATGCTGTGCATTTCCAGGCACCCTCTTATGAGCAAGAGAGTTACACAGAAGCAGCGAAGAAATGTTGCAACAGAAAAAGCTCCTGTACACAAATTGCCTTCCTTAAAAGCTAGGGCAGGCCTGACCTATCTCAGACATCCAAAGCTCAAAGCCATTGTCTGCCCACCTATCCCCCCACCTCCTTTGACTGATCCAAACATTGTGAATTGCTGTCCGCATGGTCTGCTGAGTATTGACACCAACCCTTGCTTGCAAGTGAAAGAATCTAGGACTACGATAAGTCTTTGTGTCTGCGTAACAGCCATACATCCCCATGATGAGCAGGGAAGTTGCACCAACATCCCACATTTCCACAGGGGTGTTCAGAGAGTCCTCCCACATAGTATCTTATATGGGAAAAAGGGTTTCCCCCAGACCTGGATTCTGCTCCCTCTTTCCTGATTTCTCTAGATATGTCTGCAATGGACATGACCGCCAGTAGCTCTCCCTGCTCTGCTGAGTTTACGGATTCAGCAGGCTGGAGCCTGTAGAGTGATGGGAAAAGTGAAGTACTTCTCGTTATATCCACCTCCTGGAGCAATGTGTAACTGATGCATATCAGCCAGAAAATCCTGCTCAGCCCTTGCAAGAAGCC
>JAOEHY010038043.1:38099-109796 GCA_025447955.1 Psilopsiagon aurifrons
GTTATATCCACCTCCTGGAGCAATGTGTAACTGATGCATATCAGCCAGAAAATCCTGCTCAGCCCTTGCAAGAAGCCTTCCGGGTGCCTGGGAGGAGCAGAGCATTTAGGTATTCTCAGACTATAATCTCTCCTCTGGTAATCCTGATTTACTCCTTGTGCTGGGAGCAAAGGCTAATAGCAAGTGAAGTGCCCTGGCAAAGCTCAGCAGGCAATTTAGGAACTCTGGCTTAGTTGTCTCAAGTATAATGTGGGGTTACCATTCCTGAGAATCAGTGTTTGTGAAGGTGCATGGGAGCTGGCTGGGAGGTGGAAGTGCAGCGTAATTGGCAATTACTGGTTTAGACAGGTCACTGTTTTCTGGAGACAAAGCTCATATCAGCTGTTGTCACT
This sequence comes from Psilopsiagon aurifrons, assembly GCA_025447955.1. NCBI lineage: Eukaryota > Metazoa > Chordata > Aves > Psittaciformes > Psittacidae > Psilopsiagon > Psilopsiagon aurifrons. The sequence continues at coordinate 38,492 of JAOEHY010038043.1, forward strand.
CAGAAATTTCACTGGGAACATTCATGCTGACCTATTTTTAGCATAACAGCAGATTACACTGTAATACAGTGAATAATTCATAGGAGTAGTAGCATGATCACAGCCACAATACAGTGTCAGCTCCAGTTCCTGCCTAATTACAGAGGGAGGCAGTGCTCTCTGGCATTTTCCACCGAATTAGCAAAACAAGACACACGTGGAATGACTGACCCAGAGCCTTTCAAAAGCATGTGCGTCAGGATGAATACATGTCTCTGGAAGGACTAAGTGGGACAGAGATTTTATCTAGAGCATCTGCAAGCCTACTCAGTCTTCCAGCAGTTTCGGCAAGCTGCAGCACTGGGAGTAGGGAAGAGGGAATGTGTGCAGGGTTTGGGGTGACAAATAGGAGGAAACTAGCTTTCATTGTTTGCTATGCAAAACTGCAATGAGAAACCAAGAGAAATAAACTCATACATCCCTAGCACATGTATTTGCATAGGATAGAGAATATTTCCTTGAAAGAGGAGGCTGCAAATGAATGAGGTATTTGCATCTGCAGCCTTAAGTTTAAAAACTCTTCTGTAAGATACCAAAAGGGCCAGAGGGAATTTGTGACATGGGTTACACCATAAAGTAATTGCCAAGAACTACTGTAGGAGGCTGAAGGTTGGAGCAGGATGCTGCAATTAGTATATGACACTGAAAACATTCAATAAATTAACCAGGCTTCCACAGTGAGATCTGCCACCCCCTAAAAGGCTGAAATGGGCTCAAAAGCATATTAAGTATGCATGATGAGACATTTATAGCTTTCAGCGTTGCCACAAATATTCCCTCTCCTCTTCCCCTGGCATTCCACAGCCTGAGGCTCACAGCTGCTTTGTCCAGAAAGCAACTTCTCTGCCTTGGCCTCACAGTTCACATCCTGTGTGAAACCCATGAAATGGGGTATAGTCAATCCCATCAGAGACATAGAAAGGTCACCCTAAACATCTCACCTTGGAGCTACAGCAGTAGCATTGTGATGGCAGAGGCCCCTACACTTTTTCCAGTGGAGAAGCGTGTGCCTCTGGAAATGCACCACTGGGATTGCTGTAAAGCCCATCTGAACTCCAAATCCTTTGGGAACAGCCCATAGGCCCCAGAGTTCTGCACTCCAGTGTGAAAACAGCATCCTTTGCTGCTTTTATTGGAGCTGGAGTTGTTTTTTCTCATTTCTACTGCTTAAGGGTGCTGGGTGCTGTTTATTTTCAGCATACAATATAAATAACACAGGTTCATTACTGCTGTTGAAAATTACTTCAGATGACAGGTCAGGTGGAATTGGCAGCTTGGATTTTTATTCATTGAGGGTTTGGCTTTTTTCTGTGTATAATGCTCTGAAAACACACAACTATTTCTCTTTGTTGTAATTTCCTAAACTTCCCCATACTGTGTCGTCCTCTGTGTGTCAGGTCCACATGCTCCATGAAAAACACATCCCTTTAGAAAGGGTGAGTTTACCCATCTTGACCCAAATGGCAAAGATAAAGATACAGGCATATAGGGATGGTATCAATATTGCCTCCTTGAGCCACCATCTAAATTGTGTCTATTTACCAACCACACAGCCCTACCAGGGATTGTTCGCCTTTATAGTAAATAGGACTATACATTTTGGAAGGAAGACTGGACTTGAAGAAAACACCCGATAGTCTTGGTGAAAATGCTGCATTCCTACTTTTTTTCCCTTTCTGGGGTAACAGAGGGAAGATGCTCAAAGAAAGATGCTCAAAGGAAGAAATGTAAGGTCCATTAACTGCAATGTTCTATCATTTACAGCCACGTTAATTGCCATCTTATCCTTCCCAATATCCACATTTAGAGTCTGCTTTCTCACACTCTACTGAAAGCAACTGAGGCTACAGCCAGTAGCCCAATGGCCTCGGGAAAGAGGAGCTGCGGCAGCCTGTTCCCCCACCATTCCCTGCGGAAGGATCAGAGTGGTATATGCGTCGGGATCAGAGGCCTTTTGCAGATGTCCCATCTTCGGGGCAAACCGCCTGAGAGGCTGCAAACGTCGAATGACAAGATGGAAGAGCCGCGCTGATGCTCTTAGTAAGGTGCAGAGCCGGCAGCTCCGCCGTTTGCCAGCCGGGACGAGACGGGGGAGGACGGAGGGGGCCTATACCACCCGCGGGGGATCAGCTCCATTCTGCTCCGCACCGCCCGCGGGGGGGCGGGCCGCGGCCGCGCAGCAGCGCCTCCTCCTCCTCCTCCTCCTCCTCCTCCGCCTTGTCCCCATCCTTCTCCTCCTCCCTCTCTCTCCTCCTCCCTCCAGCAGCTCCGCAAGGAAAAGCGGCGGCGGCTGATCTCGCTGCCAGAGCGGAGCTTCGCTGCGCTCGCGGGCGGGCTGCCCGCCCTCCTCCTCCTCTTTTTTATTTTTTTTTTAATTCGATTTTAAAATTTTAAATGATTCTTTTTTAATCCTTCGGGGCTATAATTAGCTCTGCGGCTGCGGGCGCTGCCGCCGGGGATGGGGCGGCGCGCTGCCCGCGGAGCGCTGGGCTGCGGCGGGCGAGCGGCGCCCCGGGACGGGCTGTGAGCGGCGGCGGGCGCGGGCGGCCCCGCCGGCACCAACAGGTACCAGCACTGTCTCGGGGGTCGGAGCGGGGAAGAAACCGTTGATGGGAGGAAGGGGGGCTCCTGCTGCCCAGGCAGGACGTGGCCGAGCTGAGCCCGAGGGCTGCGGGGATGGAGAGCGTCTGTCCCGGAGCGGCTCCTGACCCCGCTCCGGCGCGACCGCCGGCCGGTCGCGGGAGTCAGGCGACGACAGGTATTTGTGGCTGGAAAAGGGGGTTCTGCGCGGCGTCTTGTGTGTGCGTCTGGGGTGGGAATGTGAGGAAAATCTCGGCTGTGGGTGGGTGTTCGCTGAAGGATGTGAAAAGCTGTGCGGGGGAACGGGTTTAATGTTTTCCCAGCGCGCGTGGAAGTGCTTAGCCTGGTTTCCATAAAAAACTCTCAGTCTATTCGGTCTTCTGTTTCCAGTGAGCTTTTATGGTATTACTGGTTGGAGGACAGCTTAGACCCTCTCAAGTTCTCCTTTCAGTCTCTATAGCTCGTTCCCGAGAACTGATGCGAACGTATTACACACTGATACTGCACTTCAGTTTGCCTTGGAATGCCTTGGTTACAAAAGGTCAGCCTAATCTGGGCTAGTCTTTCTATGGCTGTGTTAACTGAGCATTTTGCTATCTGTCATTCAAAGTTTCAAAAAGCTTTGGGGAACTGTGCGTGAGCATTTGTGTGCGTGTGGCCGTTCTGCCTTCGCACCTTTTCATACGCCTCCATGAGAAGAGCTGAATGTATTTTCATGTGTAATTTCTGCATTCATTAATCTGGCCGTGCCTTCAGCCACGCTCGTCTTAATTACCGTGTCTGAGCTGCTGTCACGCAGCTGGAGCCCTGGGCAGGGAACACACTCCCAAACAGAAGCATTATCTTCATCTTCTCCAGTGGCTAATTAGGTTTCACAAGCATCCTTCTCCTTCTGAATAAATAAAAGCAGAAGCATACACAAACCGGGGGCTTAAGGAAGGAGGCAAGAGGGCGGCCTCTTTCCTAGAAGGTGTCTGCACTTGCTGCCCAGCTGTCTCTCAGACTTTCACATACTAGGAAGAGATGTAATGTGATTTACTGTGGCCAGACTAGAGGAGGGTGTCAGCTGAGCTGGGTTAGGAGCATGGCTTTATAACCATAATGGGCAAATGTGACAGAGTGCTCCGTGTTTAAGTAAGTGTGGGTGGCTATATAATAAACAGTGGGAGTCTAAAGGCAGCAGAATCTATCTTTTCTTCAGTAAATTCAGCCTTTGCTCAGCCAGTAACTAAATCACTGGGAGAGTCAGTTAAGATGGTGTCTGCGCTGCCTGCAAGTGCAGGGGAGCACTTGTGCAATGTGGCCTTTTAAAATCCTAGCATCCATAACCTGGCGATGGTTTAATGCCTGACATTCAAGCAGCACTTCCTTGATAAGGTGTGGGCTTAGGAGGGTTGTTTGCTTTAATTAGTGAGAAGCAACAGATTTCATTTCTTTTCAGGATCCTGCCCTGGGATCAGAGCAATTAGCTTTTCTGTATCTCTACTTCTCTCTAGAATGACAATCCAGTTTTATCTTAGCTGTTTTTCTATAGCAGAATGAATATTCCTTAAACACTTGAGAATATATAAAGGGAGAAGTGATTTAGGGTGAGGGAGCATCCCTAAGTGAGAAGGTGCCTGTACTTCCTTGTGGTCTCAGGCACATGACCACTTTATTCTCCAGTATCACAGAGCAAACACTCAGGCTACAAGCAGTACAAAGCACGGCTTCACAACTCTCAGCAACACATTCACGCAGCAAGCAGGGTCACCTTTTGCTCTTTGATATTTTTAAACCCGAGCAAGCAGAAAGGTAACTTCCACACAAAGCGCTCTTCTGGGAAAGGTCTGGTTCTGGGGAGAGCTGCCTTGCTTCCCCGCTGGGAAGAAGTGGGAGTGAGAACTAAAGGCAGCATTGGCTTTTTCCAAAAAAGGGATGGCTGGTCTCACTTGGGTTTTTTTTTTCTCCTCGTGCTATACATGTGGCAGTGACAAGCTGCTCACGGGCAGCCCACTTGCTGGGGTAGTTTTCATCACTCGAGCTAAGCTGCAAGCAGCAGGGAGATGGGCAGGTTGTGTCTGTGGCCATTGAGCTAGCACAGAGCATCAGCTGAAAGTAGCCAGGGAGGGAAGTGAAGAGAGCGATGCCTGAACTGATGCTACTGGCACAGGCTTCTTAGAGAGGACCAGGACCTGAATTAGCATCAGATAGAGACCTGTCACATCACTTTCAAGCTATATGGTTCCTGGATGACTCTATTAACAAAATGGGAAGAAACCTGGTTATTTTCACACTTAGCTGGAGCTTGAAAGTCTGTGTTCTGTGCACTCAGCTTCCAGTGCTTGCTGCTCTTCTGGCAGAGAGGCTCTTAAACAAGTTTCTCAGTAAGAGATTTTCAAAACTGATCGGCAAGGGCATGCGTTACTTTTTTCCCCACTGGCTCTAAGATGTGCTTGCCCTTTGAGAAGGCAGAGAGGAAGCACTGGACCCACTGTGAACTTAGAAAATCAAACTCAGAGTCTTTTAGGGGAAGCAATTTTGCTCTGAGGGACTTCACAAACTGTGGTGGCTCCACTTTGGATGCACAGCAGTGTAAATGAGAATTCAGTTTCTCGCAGTGAAGTTGCCTGCATCTTTTGTTTCCCTCGCTGCCCTTCAGACAATTCAGTTTTTCCAGAGCAAGGCAGGAGGGCACTGTGCAGAGGAGCTGGGTGGCTGGAGGAGGAATGGTGGGATGAGCTTAGCCAGCTCCCTGTGAGAGGGCTGGAAGGAGGGCAGCAGCAGGAGCCAACCCTGCATGCAATAAACCAGATCATATTATATATCTCTGCCTAATGTCCAGAATGGCTCGGTTCAGGCTAGGCAACCAGCTTTGAACCTCTTGACTGCCCTTCCCTGTATACCCCAAATCAAAGCAGAAACTGTATTTTCCTGGCCACCCCTGCTCAGCAGCTTTATTTTTCCTCCTCCATGCAAATACTGCTTTTGCCCTTGCTTATCTGTGCCTATGTGAGCTGAGAGGCTGGGCTAGGGCTGGCTCACTCCTGTCCTGTCCCGTCCCATCCTGATGGGCAAAGCTGCTGATCTGCCTCCTGCTCCTGGCAGGTATTTTAAGGAGAAGGAAAGCAGCAGGTACTAGGCAGTCCTCTCTGGAAGATAGTTTTTCCCTGTTTGGCAACCTAGAGACAGCTGCCACACCAAAACCTGGTTAAGCATCCTCCTGCAGGCAAGCATGGCTTGAGCTATTGTTTTGCTGCATGTGGGCAGCAGTTTTATCTCACATATCATAGAATCATAGCATGGTTTGGAATGGAAGGGACCTGCCAGCTGTGTGCACTTAAAGCCCAGAAAGCCGACCTGTATCCTGTACTGCATCAAAAAGAAGCATGAGCAGCAGATTAAGGGAGGTGATTCTGCTCCTCTAGTCTCATGAGACACCACCTGTAGTTCTGCATTCAGCTCTGGGGCTCCCAAAACAAGAGGGATGTTGGAGCAAGTCCCGAGGGCCACAAAGATGATCAGAGGGCTGGAGCACCTCTCCTGTGAAGACAGGCTGAGAGAGTTGGGCTTGTTCAGCCTGGAGAAGAGAAGGCTCTGAGGAGACCTGTCTTCTAATACCTAAAAGGAGGCCTACAAGAAAGCTGGAGAGGGACTTTTTACAAGGGTGTGTAGTGATAAGACAAGGAGCGTAGTGATAAGAAAGGGGAAATGGCCTTAAATTTAAAGAGGGGAGATTTGGATTAGACGTTAGGAAGCACTTTTCACTAGGAGGGCGGTAAGGCACTGGCACAGGTTGCCCAGAGAAGTTTCAGATGCCCCTTCCTTGGCAGTATTCAGGGCAAACTGGACAGAGCCTTGGACAACCTCGTCTAGTGGAAGGCGTTCCTGCTCATGGCAGGGGAGTCGGAACTAGATGATCTTTAAGGTGCCTTCCAACCCAAACCATTCTATGATTCTGTGGCCTTTAAAGGTCATCCAATCCAAACACCCTGCAGTGAGCAGGGATGTCTTCAACTAGATCAGGTTGCTCAGAGCCTTGTTCAACTTGACCTTGAATACTTCCAGAGATGAGGCATCTACCACCTCTTTGGGCCACCTGTTCCAGTGTTTCACTACCCTCATCGTAACAAATTTCTTCCTTGTACCTAGTCTAAATCTACCCAGTTTTTAGTTTAAAACCATTACCCCTTCTCCTGTCACTACAGATCTGCATCCAGGAGTTTTTGGATTCAGCCCCCCAAGTATTGGCTTTCTAACTCCAGCTTTGATGTATCTTTGCTTCTGGGTCTGGCACTGCTGGGAAGAAAGAGGATCTCCCTCTCCCTGACCACGTTAATTAGGGAGCAGCAGCAAGGCTCCAGGAATTGGCTGTATCCAGCTGGGATCACAAAGCAAGTCCCAGTACATGCTGGTGTACACCTTGAATCACACTGGTGCTCCTGAGTTGCTTTTTGGCAGCCACAAACACAGACCTTCTCTTGGTCTTTGCATCCAGGCTCTGCACCCAGTGGCCTCAATAAGAAGTGAGTCCTCTAAGCGTGATGCAAGAGCTAACTGGATTTTCTTCCCTGAAGTTACTTTTTTCTGCCATGTTTGTATGTTAGAAGTGTATCCTGGTTTTTTTACTCCCCAGCCAGCACAAAAGAAATGACAGATTAGCACAGAAGTAAGCGAGCATCTTCTCTTCAATGGGAGAAACAAATTGAAGCTGACAGTTCCCTGGACCGGGTGCAACACATGAAGTAGTCACAATAATACATTTTATCGTCCAGCCCTTTTAAAGCATCAGAAGCTCTCTGGTCTCTGATGCCTGCAGTAAGCTGACCTCAGCTGGCAGAGCTGGCCACCTCACTACTGCTGTCCCACTGCTCACAGCCTGCCCTCTCCCCTGGTCCTCAAACAGCCCGATTAACTGCAGCAGCTAGAGCTTCCCAGGTCAGGCAGCCTGCTTGGTAACCCTTCAGTGATGCCAGGTCTGTTTCAAATAATCCCTTCTGCGTGAAACCTTTTTTTATTATTATTCAAAACCACCCAGATATTTGTCAGACTTCAGTTTGCCCTGAAAACATCACCAACAGAAAAACTTGAGGCCACCCATCAACTCCAAAAAGCAGTTGCAGCAGAGATCTATCTAGTAATCACCAAGATTCTGTTTTTAGCTTGTGCCTTCACCTCTACAAAAGACCAGGCTAGACTGACTGTTTAAACATTTCTTTCTGAGCTGACCAAAGGAAGGAACTCATTTACAGTGAAATCTGTTGGAGATAGGCAAATAAGCCCCTGCAGATAGCTGCAGGAGTTCATGTTTCAACAGACAGGGCAAGGTTGAGCACCAGCTTCTTTTCTCATTCGCCAAATTACCATCTCACTCTCTGAGCAGCCAAAACAGCTTGACTTGTCCCTCAGTGAGGCATCTTTCTTCTTTGTTGGTTTTTTCTTGCATCTGCTGCAGATTGAAGTAAATCAGAGGAAAAAATAGTGTTTGTACTGAACATACCCTTTGAAGATGTCTTGGGGAGTGGGGCTTGTGCTTGAGGCTGAGAGAGTGTCACTTGCCTGTGGTACTGTCTCAAGCAGGCAGGTAGGGCATTCAGTGTAGCTCTGTAGTCAAAGTCTGATGGGCCTTTTCTAATTGTATAACATGAGGGAAAGGGGCTTTTCCATAATTAAGCAACCTGACATCCTCTGTTGGTATTTAATTTAAAAATGTTTGTGTTTAAAACTTTAATTGTGGTAGGGACGTATGTTTCAGCTTTGTGCAATAGCATCCCTGTGAGTAGTCTTTGGCCAGGGAGTCTTCCCAAGTATGAAGACACACTTTTCTCTGCTTATCTCTGCAAGCGTTGCTGGATTATGGTAATAACAGCTGTTCCTGTGCACTTTTCCAACCATACAGGTATGTCTGTGGGTGATGATGCTGTTGAAAAAATCAACACGCTCAATTAAGCATATAACGTGTCAAGTCCTGCATGACTGACTGCCCTTTCCATGTCTTGTTTGGTACGTTCGCAATATACCATTTTGTTAGTTCAAAGAAGGACGTGGAGGTTTGTACAGAGATGATTGTGGAACAGGAAGCAATTGGCTGTGAGATTTGAACCATGAGGCTTTTTTCTGAATTCAGTGTAATAGTTGCAGGCCACATCTACTTAGATATATACAAAAACTTATGCATAAGAGCAGATGCCCGCTAAGGTAAACCGGAGCGAGTGCTTAGTTCATTAGATAGTCAGATTAATAATTCTGAGAGCTGGAAATGCTCTCTCAGTCATCTGTGCTGCACAAAACCAAACCAAAGCCATATTGAAAATGCTAAGGCTTCAGCTGAGGAGGAGAATAATCAGCTTAAATCCTGCCTGCATATATCAAGGTTTTGCTTTCTTTGAAAGCAGATGGAGATGTTGCCATTATCTCCCCAGATGGCAGCTGGACCACAAAGCCTTGCTTCCATGCTCACGGGTGCTGGACTGGAAGCATTTGCAGTATATTTGATTTCCATGCCCTACAGTGAAAGCTAAAGATCCCTGATGATTCAATGGCTTTTCACCTGGAAGTTATCAGTAAGGGGTTGCGTTTTTCCCCATTCTTTCTTGGCTCTGCCCTTAAAAAAAAAATAATCCTCCTTCCTGGTACAGAAGAAGGGACCAGTGGATCCAGTGTAACAGCTCTGATGTGAGAATAAACCCAATGGTGTATGCATAATTTCTGCAGCCACATTTTTTTTCTTGTGGGAATGTCATGCTGCCATGAGGTGAGGAAGATAATTGCTTCCATTGGCAAAAGGACAAACTAGTTTTCCATCATCCTATAAACCCATTATATCCTTCTTTTCCTATACCCCCAATGACAGACCATCACTTTGATGTAAATTGAAAAATGCAGAAATCTGAAAGAGGGAAAGGGGAGGAAGGAGCGAGAGGGAGAACAAGATAAGGGGTCATTCTTATAAGCTTGCCATTAGCCTGCAATAGCCCCAGTGGGTTTTTCCTTTAAATGGCAGACTGTGGAAAAGCAGGGCTGTGCTGAGATGACTGCTGCTTTAATTTGTGCAATGAAAAGTTACACAAGATAATTGCCTTGTAGTTCAGCGGCAATAAACGCTGTCAGATCTATTCATTCCATGCTCGGTTTATCTGTAATGTCTCCGTGTCTAAAAGACTCAAATGGTAACTAAACCTAGAGCACGGCTGGAGAGTATGACTTTTAAACTCAAGATTTTTGTGTTTTATGTTCACTACAGATTAAATTTACCAATTTAACCTGACTAGGTCTACTTGCCACATATGTCACTGTTCCATCCGGTTTGCTTTGACTGTGCCTGTGACAGTAAAATACAGGCATTTAGGGTTGGTCTCAGGCACTAATGGCAACAGACACAGACCAGCCTGTATCCATGGCATTAAACTCCCCTGTTCTCCAAAAGAGGAAAACACATGAAGACTGCTTTGGGCATGGTCCTTGTCCCATGCCAGTTGCCAAACCATGCCCAGCAGTTGTGTGAGAGAGCACAGACTGGCCCAAACCAAATCTGTGCTAGCAATTGCTCAAGCAGCATAACCTCCTTTGCACCAGGGAGCAGAAAACCCTTGCAGATTCAAGAGGGAACAGCTTTTCTATGATGAGAAACTTAGAATCACGGTAGAGTTTGAGTTGGAAGGGACCTTTAAATGTCATCTAGCCCAATTCCCTTGCAGTAAGTGGGGACATCTTTGACTAGATTAGGTTGCTCAGAGCCCCATCCAGCCTGATCTTGAATGGTTTGAGGGATGGGGCATCCACAACCTCTCTGGGCAATCTGTGCCAATGTTTCACTACCCTTATAATAAAAAAAACCAACATTCATTATGTCTAGTCTCAATCTGCCCTCTTTTAGATTAAAACCATTAGTCTTTGCCCTATCACAACAGACCCTGCTAAAAAGTCTGACCCCAACTTTCTTATAGGCACCCTATAAGAACTGGCAGGCTACAATCAGGTCTCTTGCACATAGCAAGCACTTTCCTGATGCACAGACACAGCGCAGCTGTCCTGTTGGTTGCCAGATCTCTTCTCCAGTACAAGTATCATTAATACAAGTTTTTCCAAGAGGAACTCTTCCTAGCACAGATTTCCCTTATCCCTTTTTCCTGTATCAAATGTATTTCAGCTGCTTTTTACAGCTCCTTTAATGATCCTAGCTAAAGAAGGTAGCGGTTTGTGGGAAGTTGAGGCTGTTTAGTGATATTAGATATGCACTATTGTCTGTTATACCTTCAAGAGTTTAAAGATTAAAATACTCTAGCCAGAAGAGTAATAATCTCTGCTATAACTTTAAATAAAACTTATAGAAATCATATATGTAAGGTCTTCTCTAGCACAAGATTCAAGTATTGAATTTATATGAACTGAAGCCGAAAGACAAGGGAGTAACATCTGAGCACACAGCCTCTCTTAGTTGTGCATGGACAGTGTTCAACTACATGATGTACTAGAGGAGAGCTTCAGACACATGCTGTAGCCAAATACAAATGAAGTAACACAGGACTTTTATGGCAGTGCTCTTGTGAGGTGTCAAAAAGATTAAACAAATCCGTTGCTGCAATGCTCCTATCTGGGATGAGAATGCTCAGCTTTAAAGATCCTCTGCCCTTAAACATGTAGTTATGTATCTTAAACAATATTTTAGTGAGCACCAGGCCATTAAGACAACCCTTGGAATAGAATGATCAATAAACATCCAGGGTGGTTTAAGTCACCCTAATCCCATGTATTTAAAGAGGAGTAGCAAAGTGTTTGTATCTCATTAGCAACTGAAAGGCTCTAACAACAATGATGTTCTACTTTCCTTTCAAGTATGAAAAGCCTGTCTTATTTGTTTAATTTAGCTGGCTCATGCTTATATTAGATCCTACCTGGAATGGATACCAAGTACAGCTACAATTTATCTGTCTTGGCTGAAGCAAAACAAATAATCTCTAGAGCAGCCCACTGGTTGCCAAAATCATCCTACATGTGTTTATTTGATGCATTTACTTTCCTGCAGACACAAAGAGGTTGTATGCTCTGCTTGCTGTCCTTGCCCATGCTGCTGCCATCTGCATTAAATGAGAGTTGTAAACAGCAGAAATACTGGTGCCAAGTAATAAAGGAAAGCAGCACTCTTAAGGGTGATTTTATATTAAACACTGCTGGGTCATTGCTATTCTCTCCAGCCAGTGAGAAGGTTTTTATGTTCATTGCTTACACAGTCTGAGAAAGTGAAGCCACTCTGCTGCTTGTACTTGACACAGAAATTTAGGTCAGCGCTCAAAGTCATCATGAGGTTTGACAAAAGACTCCACTGGAGTTGCATCTATTGATATCCGGGATGACCTACCCTACTTGTTCTCAGATCTTACTCATGGGCTCATCCAACTGTTACTGTTGGTCAGCAAAGGCCAAGAGAGACCACCTAGGCCTTCCCTACTGCTAATGCTTTCAGAAGTGCAGTATAGGTTGATTGCTTTATGTGATCTGAATTGAGAAGCTGAAATTCCACCCAACGTGTATGACCAGCCAGGCAGTGTTCAGTGGCTTGTGCCAAACGAGGTAGAGAAGTACCCAGGCTGTGTGCTGGACAGAGTAGCTCCCACAGCCCATTGGCATCATGCTACTCTTAGCGCTTAACACAAGATCGCTCCTTGTAGTTTGTCTCCTAATATAGGGATAGAGAATAGAGCAGCACAAAGCCTTCCGCCTTTACTACTGGGTAGCACTGCTGAAATGGCAGCGTGATTCATTACGTGCTCAGATCACTCGCCCTGAATTGGTGTTCAGGAAAGGTCTGTTCAGAGCACAAGAAGATCATTTTCAGTTAATTTTCAGAAATATATTTTCTTTAGATTACTTGCTGGCACTTGAATGGCAGGGGGGCTTTGTTTTTAATTAAATCCTTGATTGACACAAGGAATAATCAATGATGAGTAGAATTGGAGCTGACTTCTAATCAAAGATAATTCTGCATAGTGGGGTGGGTTTGAAATGAACGAATGTCCAATCTGATTAGACAGCTGGATTCTGATCCCCAGCCACATTCATACACACTATTACAGACCAAATTTTGCTTATCTACACTAATGCCAGTTGAATATGATTGCTCCGTGTTCCTAGTGCCGTAAGGGAATGGCATTAGGGAGGGCACCACGTGGGCTCATGCACACTCTCACTCCAGCTGCCAGAGAGAAAAAAATCCTGGAACTGAGAAAAAGGAGGTCAGTGTCCATGAGCCCATCTGCCCTGCACTGGAACCGTTGAGGATCATATTTATTTTTCTTGGGTTTATTACAGTGGAATTTCCCTCTCCGTATGTTTTCGGCATGTGCCATACCAAGGGTAAGGAGCAATGCTGTGAGTGTTTCTCTGAGGGGAGGTTAAGCAAAGGAAAGGGCAGTTTCTGGCTCCCCAGCAGGGAAAATGGGCGATGTACCAGGACCTCTGGTGAATGAGTAGCTACAGAAAGGGAAGGAAGAAAGCTAATCATGGTATAAGACAGAAGAGGTGCTGATTTTATCTCAGCCACCATTAGACATTATTTCTGTGGTCACAAGCTGATGAGAGTTAAAGCCAAAGGCATGTTTTACAGAAAAAAACGAAAGATAAAGCTAAAAGTCCCCCCATTGACTTCAGCAGCTAGACTGGTGTGAAAGGTGACTGGTCCTTGCTGAATTTACAGAGCTATATTTCAGTGGGAGTATCAGGTCCTGTACATTTACAGCCACATACTCTTTACTGTTTTGCTACTGACCTTCATTGTTAGCTTTTTTCTTACTGTTATTATTGCTTTTTGGTTTATGTACATCCAATTTGGGTAGAAGGAGCAGAACAAACAGCATGAGCTATTCTAGATGGTAGACAATTTGTGCTTCTGCTCGGGTTGTCTAGTGATGAGCTACCAAATACTGTAGCATCTCAGTTGAAAATGTCCTTATATTCAACATGAAAAACGTTCTTACTGAAATGAGACCGTGAAGTACAAGTCTTGCTATCAGTATCAAGTCTTGGGAAGAACATTATTTTAAACAAAAGGTAAATTTGGCAACAAAATACCCAAATCTAATGTTTTTGTTTCTTAGAAATAGGTAACGATGCCTTGTGCTTACTCGCAGGGATTTCTGCATGGCAAAGTAAAGCTCCCAGCTATGGACTTAAGTAGAGCTATAAAAAATGCATGAGTTGCATAAACTCTTCTTTGTGCATTATAAAAACTGAATCCACCCAAACTGAAGGTGTTGAAATGAGACTAATAGAAGAAAGAATCACCGTAGGTGTCACTGATGCAGATAAAGCAACAGTGAAAAGTGAGCACAAGTCTTCAGAAAGATCCTGCTGGATAGATGGTGGCAAGGCTTGGATGGCCATGGCTGGGGAAAAGACCCATCTCAGGCTGCCACTGGGGGCAAGACAGGATGTGGTGGGCTAAACATAAGATTCTTGTTGCTCTGAGAGGTGGGGCAGAAGTTTGCTTCCTTGTGCTGGGGCAGGAATATGTGGCTACCAACACCTTTGATGTCTACCCAAGCATGACCTGGGTGCTCCCAGAACTCCCATTTCAAGGAGAGGAATCTGTGACAGCTACAGCTCCTTCTCTGTGCAGTGCTGCTCTCTGCAGCCATGCTGGTAAGTCCACGTGGCTCTTGTTCTGTATACTAAAATTAACACTTGAAGCTCACAGATCGGCTGGCCTTTCACTGGCTGATGTAGGCTTGGGAAGTGTGCTTGTCAGTATAGCCATATGCTGCTATTTAGGAATCTCATAGCCTTGGACTTTGATGGAAAAAATGCAAATGATTTTGTTCTGGCAACCAAGAATAGTTCTTCAGATGGATCTCACATGCATGTACAGCTCTGGCGAATGCTACTCTGCACAAGGGAGGAGCAGCCCAATCACTGGGAGCATAAAATGTGCAGTGAAAGTCATAATTGATGTAATCCAATGACCAACAGAAGACACCCTTCCACAGGTGCTTCCAGGAGATCCCATCCCCACAGAAATGTTCCTGACATATTCAGGAATTATGAGCCTGTGCACTAATGCCTAAAAGTGTAAAAACTCTGTTGTGAGAATTAAGTTTCTTGTAAAAGTTCGTATAATGCTCCTGAGTGCTCTTACCCATAGATCATTGTCAGTTTTTTATATTAAAAATCCATCCACAAGAATGTCTACATTCTCATCCAAGGTGCATACCTCTGTGCCTTCTAGGAGTCTAAGAAACATGGATACCATAAATTTCAGGTGGTTATTTGGGCTACTGGCCATGCTGGTCTCATATTGCCAGGGTGATTCAATTAAGTAAGAAGGAAGAAGTTGGAAACTAAATATTAAGAATGAGTAGACTTCAAGATACAAAAGCAAGTGACACCGGCTAAAATTGTACTGACCAAGCTCATTCAGTCATATGGAATGAGGCCGGGAAGTTCAGAATTGAACTTGCTCTTTGAGTTTATAAGTGCAAAGCAGAAAGAACTGCCTGACTGGACATGACTTGTAGGGTATAACCAGTTTCTTCCCTTACTGGGTTTATTCTTTTGGAGAGGCACACTCCTGAATATGATCTTACTGCAATTAAAAGCTTTTATCTTTGGCCAGCTAGTCTGATAAGCAGAACATAGACCTTGGCATAGATGAAAAAGGAACATCTTTCATTATTCAAGAAGATACCAGTTAATTTGTTGGGCATACTCCAGTTTTGCAGATAAGAAATGTTCCTAGCATGCAAAATATAATCAGTTGACTTCTGTAGCCATCCACTCACATCAGTTTAGAGGACCCCCTCAGCTTACCTTAACCTAAATAATTACCACCAATTTTTAATGAGCACCCTGCAGAGCACAGATCAGCAGAAGGAACAACATACAAACCATCTCAGTAGTGATTGCAGCTCCTTGGATCCCAAGTGGACCTTGAAACATGTCTCATACAAAAAAAACCCACGGGAACAAAGGATTACCAGCAATCCTTTCATTCACTGAGTCCTACCCCTCATTCCTGCTTGATCAAGAATTATGCATAATCCTAAAGTGTCCTTGAAGCCTCTCTTCCATGGACTGTCAGCTGCAAACGGCTCCCTAACAGCCTACAGCAAACCCTAGTCCCCGAGCCGTAACCATAGCTGCTACAAGGAGGGAATAGGGGGAATCAATGGCACCATTACCACTGGTATATTCACTGCAAATTTACATGGTTGCTAGCACAAGTGTACCAAAACTAGCTTCTCAAAATGTGGTGAATAGAATATCATGGGGAAAAAGCAAACAAAAAGGGGCCGTTCATAATTTAGTCTAGATTTAGCATATATGTTTATGACTGAATTACCCCTCTTTTAGCATGGATTGATGTTCATGCTGTTTGTCAAATTCTTCTGCATTATGGGAGGTGGGGGTTCATGCTGAAGGTGATGAAGAGCGGGCAGCCCTATAGAAGTGATAGGCTTGATGGTCCCTTCCCCTCTCATTAACTCAGGCTCAGCTGTTTTCCTACTTCCAGACTGAAAGGAGAGCTGGAAAAGGGGACTTTTATTTCCCTGAGGACAGAGACATCATCAATTATCTGCTATTCCCTGCCGCAAACTGTCAGAGAATATGGCAGGGAGAGTATGGATAGGATTTCACCTTATCCCTTGACTCACTGATGGGCTCATCATTCAGCTGCCATGCACTTAGCACAGGCACTACTAATTATATTAATCATGTTTCTACATTAGCAGTAAGCAGACTGGTGACTTTTTAAAATGAAACATCAGTGGTTCATTAGCTAGATAGGTTTAAAAATGTAAGCATGATCAGTGCATCCACAACATCGGTGGATCTCTCAAATCTCAAAAGCATTTAATATCATTTTATATGTGAAATATACTTTATGTATATGCAGTTTATGCTGTATCTAGAAGAGAGGAGCATTATGTCATATAACTACTAAATGCAGACTTAGAAACTTGATCACTACATTGGAGTAGCACCAAAATCCCTGTTGTAGTGTTTCTCTGTAGGGATACTAGTCAGGCCAGTAAAAGATCTGGCTAAGTCCTTGTGGGCTGAGCCTTACTGGAATTTTACTAGTAACTATACCTATGCACAGAATCAGAATGCAACTGTATTATTAAATGCAGAGGTAGGTCTGTTTAGATAATAGCACAAAGGCCTGGAAATGGTTGAAGAGGCAAAGTATATTACAAAAATGTGACACATACTCATTACTCAGAGTGTCTTTGCTAGATGTAGGTATCGTTAATAATCCAGTGACATGGTGCCCATATGCAGCTGGTGTCCATGTGAGTCTGGGCTAAGAGGCTGCTGCTGGTGGAGTCAGTGTTATTTCATAAGGTCAATTGGAAGTATCTGAGATGTCAGCAGTGTAAGTTTAAATCTTAAGAACAGATTGTGTTTGTACAGCAGGGTCAACCTCTAATCTGACAAACTGAAAAGTAACTGTGAGAGTTCATCGGTTCTGACTGTTACCTCCTTCTATCACAGTTTTCTTCTGTACAGAAACCAAACATACATTAATCACTAAGATTATATATAATATATAGGAAGAGTACAAGCCTATCTGTGCTCTGAGTTCTGACCATTTTATGCAAAAGCAAAGCAAAAGCAGCTCCAGGCAGGTCTTCAATTTGCATTTCAATTGTACTTCTTCCACACTTCCTTCTGGTATCTCTGGGAAAGTCTTAGCTGCTAAACTATTGCAAAGCCATCTGAGTGCCTGAGCAAAATAAAGAAGTAAATTGCTTTTCCAAAAATATTAATTTTTTAAGTTTACCCATTTCCAGTCTGTCTGCACATGGTCACATCTGGACACAAAGATTTTGTTCAGAGGGAAACCCATTCATCTTTCATTCACATTAATACAGAAGATATTAATTGCGTGGAAGATGTTAGCATTTTGAGGTTTGTATCTAAAGTAATTCTATTTCTATTGCAAATGCGATCATGATTAGCACCCAACCTCAAGCTGGTTTTATTCCTCTTATTTTTTGAGGAATGGCTGACATTTATGCATTTAAATCTCCTCTGACTGTCAGTGTTGTTTAGCTTCTGCCCTCATAGGTCTCCAGCTGTCAGAATATGTGTTAATCATCCTATCAAGCGATGCAAGCACTGAGCACTTGCGAGGGATTTTCTGCTCCTTGGCTCTCTGGACCCACTTTTAATGCAAATCCTTGTATGCAAATGGCAGCATGCAGCCTAACCATCTTAGGGTTATTTGCAAAACCAAAGGGAACTTGCTAGATGGTCTCCCAGAGTACTGTGATGTGGTGGTTTCCGCTTTATCTCTCAGGAGCTGGTTCTCATTTGGGTTTGAACTGTCAGACTGACACGGGTGAATGCTGGGCCACCTACTGGGATGTGAGGTGTGACCCTGGAAGCTGCAAAGTAGCTTCAGCCAGGTGCTGGGTAGCTTGCAAGCCTGAGGAGAGCTCAGCTCTGCAGAGGCGTGCCGAGAGCCTAAAGGAGCTAGGGGTGAGTGTAGGGCCAAATTTGGGCTCTCCCTGACTGAAGAATCAAGTGTCTTCAGCTGTGGCTGGAGCATGTTTACCTCTGTGCAAGTTAGCCAAAGTGCATCCTCACTGCAGATTCTCCTGAGCCTGCAGACAGAACTGGCCTTATTTGCAATTGCAGCCCAGGTGGTATGCCCACCCACATACCCAATGCAGCCCTTGCTTCCAGACCAGAAAGATGTACACTGTTTTGGTTGTGCAATAGAGAAAGCCTCACATTACCGCTAGCACTGCAATGCTGGGACTGAAAGAAGTGTTCCTAGAAGAGCTCTTGCAGAAATGCTCCTGATAAAGCAGCACCTCAGGCAATGCAGTCCTCTCCACGGAGAAGCAGTAGCTTGCCATGGCACCTACTGCCACCTCAAAGAGTACTCGCCCACCTTAGTGCTACTAATTAAACATAACTGGACGGTGCACGGTGTTTCGCCACATGTTTGCTTTCTCTAGTGAGTGTTTGCTGTGCAGGAGCCACGTAGCTTTGGTGCTTATCTTTAAAAAACAGGCTGTATTGTGAAGGTTTACATTACAAATCTGTCACCTTCACAGGTGGGTGCTTTTTTGGGTGCTTGTGATCATTCCTCCTCTGTGAGGGTGAGAGGATGATTTAGACTCTCAACTGCTCAGCCTGCAGGTATTGGATTCAAGGCATCCTCTCCATTGCCTGCAGGCAGCTCCGGCCCCTGCAGCGCCATCCTGCCTTGGCACTAAACTCACCCCTTGACCCAGCTGTTGGAGAGAAATGAACTGGGACCATCTGCATCCAGCACTGGAGTCATAGAACCTTAGAATGGTTTGGCTTGGAAGGCACCTTAAAGATCACCTAGTTCCAACCCCCCTGCCACGGGCAGGGACACCTTCCACTAGACCAGGTTGCTCAAAGCCCTGTCCAACCTGGCCTTGAACGCTGCTAGGGATGGGGCAGCCGCAACTTCACTGGGAAATCTGTTCCACTATCTCACTACCCTCATAGTAGAGGAACAGGGAAGCATCCCGCTTTACTCTCGTGGCAGCAGCAAGTTGATGGAGCTGTTATGAACCATGCCATTTGTTTGCTTTTCTTCTGTGGGTTGAAATCGCCTTGGTTTGGTACAGATGCTGAGCTGGGCATCGGAAATGAGCAAACACACAGAGCAAAGGCTTCCTCCCAGCATAGTGAAGCCCCCTCCCAAACGTGTGATATGCAGAGAATATGATACCTAGAGCTTGTTTACTCACCTCTCCTGATGGAGAGCATCCCTCTCGCATCATGGAATGCCGCAGTTGTGCATATACTCACTGCATCTTCCTTCTCAGCAGCCAGGTGGGAACAGCCATGGGAAAAAGGAGCAAGGATCAAAGGGGAGGTGCAGGACTTGATTCATGCTGAATGAACCCTCTTTTAAAAATTTTATTATAAGCAATATCACCTTGCAATGATGCTGAGTGCACCCTAAGAGCTCTGCACCCTCCCAGAGTAATCTCCAGAACACCCTGATATAGCAGATGGGAACACCAGGACTAAGGGAGAGATATGCCCCTAAGAAGAGGCATGATAGATATCAGGAATGGCACTGGGACTATGAGGCTTAAGCACCTGGTTCCTAGTCCCACATTCAGACCCTCTTGGTGTCTCTAGCGCATTTTCAGTAGATTCTGGGCCATAAGTCAGAAGTTAAAATAGGATCATTTTATTTTTGGGTCAGGACAATTTGGCAATGCAAACAGATTCGTGCCCTGGCTCACAGCTCCTCCTGGGGTTTGGTTACCCCTTACCAAAACTAATGGACACCAGGCAGCCCCAGCCTCACTGCTTGCCTCTTATCCTCCACCGTCATTGACCTGCTTTCTGTTGTTTTTCAGGAATATCATCCAGGCTTCCTGAAATCATGTCAATAGGATCACATTCATTCTCTCCAGGAGGTCCTAATGGGATTATTAGAAGCCAGTCTTTTGCTGGCTTCAGCGGGCTTCAGGAGAGACGCTCCAGGCAAGTGCTGTGCTTTCTAAGGGGAATTTCCAAGTCAGGTCCTAAGGGAGCACTGGGGTTTAGGGGTGAAGGTGGAAAAGAGGTGAGAGAGGACTGCCTTCTCCCTGACTTGTGAAAGGAAGTCTTCTAGGCAAAAATCTCTTTATATATTGTTTGCATAATTAAGCTGTTACCATCTACCTTAACTACCCAAGTGTCAGTTTGCTTCTCCTCTATTAATGCAGGGCTTTCTCACATGCCTCACAGCTGTGAGAGCATTTCAGAGAATCATTTTAATTTACTAACTTATGCAGTGATCTTTTCAACATGAGACAGGTGCAGGAACACCACACACTTCCCACCACCCCCAGTTTAAGACTGTTCCTACCTAAAAGAGTTTTTTTCACTGCAGTGCTGCTATGAATTCAAAACACCTCTGTTTCCCTTGCAGGGCTGCGTGCCCTCATATCCTAAGATATGAGGGCAGGCAGCTTGGCTGTAGAGCCTTTCCTTGCACTACCCTTTAGCTAGACAGGATTTAGGGCTTTGAATCAGATACTTAGCACCAGCCCCCAGTGCCCCCAGAGGCTACTTTACAATTAATTTTATCTTGTGGAAATCACTATCTCCTAGCGCCAGACCACCAGTCAGCAGCTGAGGAACAGCAGACAAAGGGCCTCCTCCTGTTGTCAGGTCAAGCCAACAATGGTTATCAGACGCTGACCTAACACCAGGAGATTCACTTATATGTAGCACAACTAGCCTCCCTTTTCATACAGAGCTAAATATGTTCCACACTCAAGACCAGAGGCATGATGCTGTCCTCCAGACGCACTCTTAACTGAGCCAAGTCTTCCTTACGAACCCTCAGGTTTTATGGCTGAGATTATCTGGCCTCCCCTTTGTTTTTAGTACCTGGATGTAGCTCAGCTCTTTTATGGCTGTGGTTGAGGAACGTGAGGCAGGACAAGCATGGTATAAGAGAAACATCTGATGAGCCTCACACTCAGTGTGGTATTTCCAGACCTGCGTTTGTATCTCAGCAAGGCAACTGGCACATCAAAAGCCTACAGCGAATGTCCCAGGCTGCTCAGACCTCTTAACCTGTAAACAAACACAGTCCTTCAACTGGCAGGCACAGCACTAGATTCTTTTCTGCTAGCAGAGATAATATCAGAAGACTTCTCCAAGCTACTCTTCCTTTGAGATGGCTGTGATTTATAGGGATTTCCTCCCCTTTGATGTTCATTTTGCAGGTGTAACTCCTTTATTGAAAATTCCTCTGCACTCAAGAAGCCCCAAGCAAAGGTGAAGAAAATGCATAATTTGGGCCATAAGAACAGCAGCACACCCAAAGAGCCCCAGCCTAAAAGGATGGAAGAGGTCTACAGAGCCCTGAAGGGTGGCCTGGAGTAAGCCTTTATCCTGCTTCCGATTGACACTTTCTATGGCGTTCTATAGCCTAGAGAAACACATCACAGCAACAGGGATCCTTAATTGTAGGAGAGGAGCATATACCTATTGGAGCCTGGATTGTAACCCTCAGGATCTGAAATACTTGCATGGGAAACAGGAATACGGGGGCAGAATCCCATTTGCACTGAAATTGCTAGGAAAGCTGCCAAAGGCTGGGGTTTCACAATTAGATCATATTTTTCTTTACTCTGAATTTCTTAGAATCCTATCAGAAATAGGATTTCTTAGAATCCTATGGGAAACAGGAATACAGAGGGCAGAATCCTATTTGCACTGAATTGCTAAGAAAGCTCCCAAAGGCTGGGGTTTCACAATTAGATTATTTTTTCTTTACTCTGAATTTCTTAGAATCCTATCAGAAATAGGATTTCTTAGAATCCTATCTCATTTAACATAACATCCCAGCTGATAACGGGGCTTTTACCAGCCAGATACGAGGGCAGTAACTGGAAGGCACCAGCCCGTAAAGTAAGCAGCACATTAGCAAACTTGAAACTGGCTGTTCAGTGTGAGGAGAACACCAAGCTAAGCGCTATACACAGCTAATATAAAGCTAATACACAGCTAAATACTTAGCTCCTATTTATTCCCCAAAAGGCAGCAGGGAGCTGCATTTAGGACAGGTTGATGTGGGTGAGTTCTTGTCTGAAAACATATCCAGTAAAGAAAGACATCTGTTGGAGAGATTTTCTTTTAGGATGATCAGCAGCCAGCTCACTCTGTGCTGCAGAGTTCATGCATCCCTTCTCTGGCTTGTGTTTACAGTGAGTATCTGGAAGTTCACCAGGCAGAGCTGGATAAGCTGACTACTCAGTTAAAAGACATGAAAAGAAACTCACGCCTGGTACGTGTAATGCTTTTTCATCGTGTAGGTGCACAGTGAACTTCCTCGAGGTGCTGGGGCAGCCAAGGGGTGGGAGTGGGATACAGGGAAATTGCCCTGATGCTCTTCTTCCCTTCCAGCCCTGGTCTTATTTGTGACCAATTTCTGATTTCTATTGACTGACAAATGTTACTTTCTCATGGTCCATCAAATTTCTCATGATTCATCAAGTTTCTCATAGTGCTGTTATGTTGCAAAACTGATCACAGTTTTGTGCTTTCTGTTGCAGGGAGTCCTGTACGATTTAGATAAGGTATGTTACTCCCTTTGACACTGGTTTTGCAAGGAAGTTAGTATCCTCAAAGTATGTAGGTAGCTGGCATGGGAAACCTCTCAGCTGGATCTACTAGTCAGGCCAGCACTGCTGAGGGAGAAGTTACCTGACAATTTGCTCTTGAAAAGGAGAAGTCCTGCTCCCCTCCTCTTCCCAAGGATATTATCCAGAACCGCTGGCATCCAGCTGTGCTCACTAACCCAGCATCAAACTTATGTTTTTAGCCCTGTCATGGAGTCCATCAAGTTAAACAGGCTCTGGGGCAGGCACATGGAAGGAAGGAGACCCCTGCCAAGTGGAGAAGCAAGACAGAAGGATGAGACCTCCTATTGCTGTCAGCTGCCAGCCATTAAAGCTGTCACCTTGTGCAAGATGGCCCTACCAGATCCAGGAGGCTGGGAGGCTGGCAGGGGCACCCCAGGGAGTTCTGTGGGAACTGGATCAAGCCCTGGCTCATCCCTGCTCCTGCCAGTTCTGGGGAAGGAAAAACTGAACATATTTCTCCTTTCAGGAAAATTTGGGTGAAACAAAAGGAAAACTTTCAAAAATGTTTCCTGAAAAAGTCTGGCTCTTTTTTTTTTCAGTCAAAATGCCAGGCTTGGTTTTGCTGTCAGAAAGTGTTTGCTAAGGAAGAGAATGGATTTTGAAATGCAAAATCTGACTAATTTTAATACAGGCTTTCAAAGTACTTGAAAGCACAGTATTCTGGGTTAAAAAGGCTTCCTGCGTTTGTTTGTTTGGTTGGTTTTGCTTGTTTAAAAATTAGAAAAACTAGAGAAATCCCATCAATGAAAACCTCTTTTTTGGTAGGCAAGTCAGTGAACTCCACTGTCAGCAGCAGATTAATGGTAGTAAGGTGGGCCAGCTGATTCCAGATTCATGGGCACTGAAACCCTCTGTGTTTTGAGGAGCTGTCTCAGATCCGTGGGGACTAGCAGAGCTAGCGTGGTGGTGTCTTACTGATTTATTTCATGTGCCTCACCCTCTACCTCTTCCTCTCCTCCAGCAAATCAAAGCAGTCGAAAGATACATGAGAAGGCTGGAGTTCCACATTAGCAAGGTAATAAACACTCCTATCATCTTTCTTCTGCATCTGCTCCTATGTTATTAGGAAAACAAACCTTTGGCCTCCTGCTACCCCTCTGCTCCAGGGAGGCTCACTTGATGAAGCCTCTCCCAGATTCAGTATTTTTACTGTGATGGGCTGGTGGGCAGAGCCAAAGAATGGCTTCCACGTGGTTTGTAGTCCCTGAGGTCCAGCCGTGCCCTGAAACACTCCATCCGCTCGCTGTTAGTACAGAGAGAACATAGGGTTTGACACTGGTTGGGAAAATCTATCTCAGGGCATGCTTATTGTTAAACTATGTAGAAGGAAAGTTGCATCTGAAAACAATTTAATTCAGCAGTTGTCTCTACTGTATGCAGTGACTAGATTGGATTTATTCCTGGATTTCACTGCTAACACTTTTGCTGCGTGGTTTGGGGCCCACATCCACTTGACCGCATCGGTGAGAGTATTCAGTAGAGGTACTTGTGATTGATACTAATACATTTTACAGCCAGGCAAAATCCATGGCATGTATTCCTCTCCTTATAAACATATCTGCAAGTGATTAGTTGCTTTTCTGAGCCTGACAAAAGAAGGAATTATTTTTGATGGATGAAATGTCTTTTGAGAGTCATTTGAAAAGCGCTCACACAGCTTGAAGTGCTCCAATTATAACAACTCATCCATACCTTTTAATTTGAGTTTTCTCTTGCTTTTGGAGCTGAGAAAAAATATATAAATCATAAGGCGATAGACTGAAATTTTGTTCCCCAAACCACCTTCTCTTGCTGGCAACATGAATGGCAAAATTAGTGCTTAAAGAACATTTCCTTCCAAGTCCTTCCCACTCCAGCCTGCTTGGATTTAATGGTTTCTGGGCTTATTATAGGAATGAAAAGCACCAAACACAAGAAGTAATGCTGGTCAGTATTACTCAAGCTTGCTGAGTACATTAGGTCACTTTCTGTAACCCACAGCAACAGAGACAAAAGGAACTGAGCTGTGCTATGTTAAAACTTACCAGCTTGGGCAGGTAAAGAAACATCTTTCTTTGTAATCATAGAATCATAGAATGGTTTGGGTTGGAAAGGACCTTAAAATCATCCAGTTCCAACTGCCCTGCCATGGGCAGGGGTACCTCACACTACACCATGTTGCCCAAGGCTCTGATCAATAGAGAAGGTCTTTTTCAACAGTACTAAATCAGAGCCAGAGCAGTGCATTCTGCCTCATTCCACAGAGAAGCCAAAATGAAGAAAACAGGAAGCACAGCAGCAGACCCTGTGTATTTAGGGGACAGATGAGCATGCCCGAGCCATGTGCGCATGGGCAGGGCACAGCATCAGCCCTAGGCTAACACTTCACCCTGATGGCAAAGTAAATACCAAGTGACAGCTATTTATAGTGGCTGTCTATAGCTTGCTGACTTGCAAAAGACATAGGAGTGACTCCAAGAAGCTTATTTTGTAACTTTGGAATGGCAAAACCCTACCTGTGCCCCCATTACCCTTTGCTGAACTCTTTCAATTTGCAAAGCAGTCCCTGTTTTGGTTAGCAATCCCTCAAGTCAGAGGCGTCAAACACCAGGTATCCAAGCTAGCCTTGGAAAAGGTGACCTAAGGCTTTGAAGCTGTCAGGAAGACCAGTCCCGTTCCAAACAAATAAGCAACAGAACATTTTCTTAGAGGTTAAATGAGGCTTGGAATATGGGGTTTGGAACATGCCTGGATTGTTACATCAGCCTTATCTCTAATGCAGCAACAAAAAGTTGTGCGCTAACAAGTCAAGGTACTGGATGCTTTCATAGAGGGAAATTCTTCCGGAAAATGTATATATTCACTAGCTGTACCACTGTAGACTCCTCCTGAACCTCTCAGATGGAATAAATATAGACATTTAGTGCAGGGATTAGAGAGAACGGGAAACCAAACTTGAGAGGTGGGTAAATCCATTACACTCTGAAGGTGAGTGGTGTGTGACTAGGTTTTGCAAAACTTCCAGAGTGCTTACGAAATGCTGGGTGCCCAAGTCATGCCAAAGGAGTTTAAGGAGATGACAAGGAAATTATCAGCCTGAGGGGCTGAAGTTCAAAATGCTTTCTTAATTTGACATCAGCTGTTTCTAAGCCCCTTACTTGTGCTGGTTCTGACTATGACTCACAGTTTCTGGAGGATGGGCAGTGAGAATTCCAGAAATCACTCCCACCTTCCAGTATTACCTGTTAGTCAAATATTGCAACAGCCTTAATCCACAGGTGACCTTAGCAATACAGAAGACATTGCTGGCCCTGTTAAATGTGTCATTTAATGAATCCAATCCCATCTGGCAGTGTGAACATTGCAGTTGCCTTTGAAAGAGCTTCTTCCGCACCAGTATATTTGAGAGGCTTGTTGCATGCCTGCTCTACAGTTACAATTGCACACAGCCCCATGTATGGGGAAAAGGGAGTAGCTATGGTTAAAGGCAAGCAGGGCAAGCAGGTGAATTGCTGACAGTATCTACTGTAATGAGATTTTTACATTGGAAGTGATTTTGTGTTTCTTTTTCACAGACTACTACATAGCAGTATCACAGCTTCATTTGCTCAGCTCCTCCACTGGATCTAGCAGCTTGGCTGAGCTTCCTTATAACGCAAATTACTTCATTGTTGGCTTTATTTCGATGGGGTTTTTGTTTTTTTTTTTTTCCAATACACTTTCCTTGTTCCCACTAGGTGGATGAGCTTTATGAAGCCTATTGTATCCAAAGACGTCTCTGTGATGGTGCCAGCAAAATGAAGCAAGCCTTCGCAATGTCTCCTGCCAGCAAAGCAGCTCGTGAGAGTTTAACTGAAATCAACAGGAGTTACAAGGAGTACACAGAGGTACAGCCTCATCGGTTTACTCTTTTTGTTCTCATGCTCTTTGAAGGCCATGGGAACTTTGCTACTTTTTTCGGGGAGAATTTCATCCAGATAAAAGAATTAAAAGCAAACTGAGCAAAGAATTATTATTATTTATTTGTCTTGAACTGAATACCTGGTGACTTAGAGGGGGTACATGGGCCCAACAAGTTCCTTGAAGTAATAATGTTTATGCTCTATGAGAGCAGGGTTATACCCAGGAACTGCTGCACAAGAAAAAAAGCATAAATCTACCCTGAGCCTACTTGTACTCCAACCACTGCAAATTTGGGGTAGCAGGTTGGCTGGAACCCACATACATACAGATATCTGCTGCAATCCACCCTATTTTCCTTACTTTGATCTATTTTATTAAACAGGCAGTAGTTGAACAAGCATCTAATTGCGTTTTAAACATCCCAGCATACAAGCTGTAACAACCTTCCTAAATCTAATGGAAGAACCAAATTGGGTCCGATAACATCTCACAGTCTTTTTTTTTCTTAATGTAGCTCATGCTAAATCATGCTGGGAGCCACTTTGGCATGGAGTTGCTGCTGGCACATGTCCTGGCTGGAGGGGAATGGGAGAGTGACCAGGTTACGCTTCAAGGGCCACAACTGCCTTGTGCCAAAGGGAGGATTAGAGTGCAACAGAAGAAGAGCTTGGGGTTACATTCAGTTTCAGTGGGAGCAGGCATAGCTCAGCTGCCATTTTTAGGGTCAGACCTAGCTAAAGAGCAAGGATGGCTCTGTTCGATGGATTTTATTGCAACACAGCTTTTATCTGCATAACAGAATCTTCCCTTCAAATAGACCTTAAAAAAAAAAAAAAAGAAAAAGAAAAAATAATAAAGGCAGAAAGAGGGTTTGTCTGACCTCACTGTTCTCTTTCCGACACAGAACATGTGCACCATAGAAGCAGAGCTGGAGAACCTATTGGGGGAGTTTTGCATCAAGATGAAAGGTAATTGCCTTTTCACCTTTCTCTCCTTGCTCCAAAATAGTAGCTGTCACTGTGCACGCCAGTGAGGGCATTGAGACACGCTGCTGTGATGTGTATTTATGATAGGTGTGATTTTCCCCCCACCACAGGCATTGCTGAGCCCTCAAACACAGAGCTTATGCCCCTGCCCACTGGAAAGGATCAGAGAGCCAGGAACATCAAAGCTAACAGAGAGACGTTCTGAGATGCTGCTTCTTGTTCTCAAGGCTAATTACTTCCCTCAAACACTCCCGCCGATAGCCAAAACAATTCAATTTCAAAGGCTGCTGTCCCTTTTGCCTTTTCATAATCCTTTAAGAAGATGACTGAGAAATGGTGCGAATGGCCAGGGAGCTGAAGTTCAAAACTGCCTTAATTTGACATCAGATGTTTCTACGTCCTTTAGTTTTGCTGATCCTGATTACTGCTATTTTCGAACAAACATAAAAAAGCAAAGAGCAGGGGTAGTTTACCATTTAAACACCCAGATCACCCTGTGGTGGCATCCACCTTTTCATTTTCCTCCTTGTCTTTATGACAGGGCTTTGATGGGTTTGCATACAATGGAATCAGTTTTACTTGAAGCATCAGTGAATCACTGGGTATTGCTAATCCTGTTATCCCTTTAAGACTCTTAAAGAAGAGATTGTGGGGGGATATCTTTTTTTGGATCTTCAATCACTGGCCTGAAAATAGTTCTATGAAACAAAATCAGCATCTAAATACTCATGTACTTTTAATTCTTCACTTGAAATCTTGCCATCTAAAAAATCTGCTGGTGGATTTTTTAAAGCTTACAAATCTCGTACAGGGCTTTGATTCTGCTTGCCTTGTCACAGTTGACTTAGTTGTTTCCTGTGGTTGCACTGACATGGTCTAGCTTAGATTATGTTAAAATAGTTACTCTGTGCTCTTATATGAGAGAAACAAGTGCAGCAGCTATTAGAGTTCTCCTAGCTCCATCCCACAGCACCAAACCTCAGGTTTTAAAACTCCCGCTCTTCAGTACTGGAAAGGCGGTCAAAGATGCATAGATGTAAAGTGACAAGATGAACACACAGAGACCAAGTCAGATATTGCTACACAAAAACTCACAGCAGAATCACAGCATGAACATGCTGAAGGAAACAGGAGGTCACGCAGTGTAGAAAGGGCACTGCATCACACCAGGTCCCTCAAAGTGTTCCTTTACTTGCTGTAAATGCAGTGCAATGCACAGTTCCTCATAGCAGGACATGTTGCAGAAGACATCATGGTGTCAGAAACGCTTGTGCTGAAAAGTGGCTGTCCCCTTCTCTTTTCTGTGCCCAAATCCTCCAGCAAAACTCATGGGCTCTTGAGAAGTCAGGTGCTGTACTCATGTACAAGAGCTGAGCACAAACAAGGAACAACAGCTACCTCTGAACACGGTTCTCATAACATAAAGAAGCCCAAATTAGAAAATAGCAAAGAGAAATGCTGTATCATTAAGTATTCTCTAATTAGGACATCTAAGATTTCTATTTAGATAGTTTTCCCTAGGAACAGGAGTACAATAGGACAATCCAGCCATTGCTAAAGCTGACAACAGCTCTAGCACAAAAGCCTGCAGATCACAGAGCAAGCTCCTCCCTCAGAGTTATACTGCAGTATATCCAGCTAACTTTAGGATCTAATTTAAAATCAAAGCATTCCTTTCCCTGCAGCTTATCTGTTCCTAGCCATTCCAGTGAAAGTTATTTTTACTTTGTGCCCTCTGTCACTTACACTGAAAGCAAGCCAAACTGCACAGGGCTGTCAGGAAGCAGGGGACCCACACCGCGTTTTTACAACTGGTATTCAAAAGCCCCCCCAAAAGCCTAATTATTTTTCAAAATAAAGATAATAAACTTCTCATCAGTCTTAGACTACTGCTGAGGGATTAGTCAAGTGTTGAAATTAAACAGTGGAAATGTAGAAGTTCCTGTATGGAATCGGTGAGTCCTGTTATGATGTATAGGGAAGTGCTCCTTTACCTCTCGGAAATGCCAAGATAGCAGGAGGTGAAATGCCCAGCTGTCTCACATGGGGAAGGCAATACACTGCCCTGATGCACCAGGGGCTCTGCAGCGTGGACCCCAGCACCACAACCACAGTTCGTGTGTCCACATGTCCAGCATCCTGCACATGGGCAGGGCTGTAGAGGCTGTGTGAGCTTCAGGTGGCCCTGCCACTTTACCACAGCCATGTAAGGACCCTATTCCCTAATTACTAATTCTGACACCCAGGAGCATTCTCCCATTCCATTTACATTACAAGCATGATGCTTGTCTAGTAGCCATAGGGTCATGTCATGTGTTTAGTCCCCAAAAGCCAGTCAGTTACCAGAAAGGTGTTTCCTAGGAAAGTACTTATCCCCCTGTAATCAAGTAAGCTCTTAGCCCCCTGTTCATCAAGCTGAAGGGACTTGACCAGTCTTGTTAGGCCAGTCACCACTCACCTTGACTCCAGACAACATCCATGTGGAATGTTAAGCTATGCTTCCCCACCCTCCAAACCCCGTCCACTGGGTAAAGAAAGGACCTTTCATTTTCCTCAGATACTTTCAGTGATGTATCCCAGCAGAAATCAAATCCACTTATATAAAAGCGTGTCTGGGGAGGAAGAAGCAGCAGTGAAGTGTTAGTAAGCTTGAATTATTTATGAACAGTAAATAAACTAGGAAGGAATTGGTAATATGGGTGCTGTGTGAGGGCCCCTCTGCTTGGGCTGCACAGTAAGATGACTGACAAAAAGTCTTTTCTGGTCAAAGAAATGGAAGAGGAGGATCAGCAAGTCACAGGGACAGGCCATGAATGCATTCAGGGATCGGGACCAATTCAGCCCAGCAAATAAAGCCAATGAGCCACTAGGGCTCATCATACTTGCTTTGATTTTAACACACCCATATATTTTCAGTCATGTCATTGCAAGACTTATGCAGCCTGAAGACCCCAGCAATTTTGGTTTCATCCCTTTCTCTGACACAGGAGGCTTTGTATGTCTCCCCAAGATGGTTTCTTCGGGCACTGCAACACCACTAGAGGCATAGTTTTAGGCTTACCCGGGCAAAGCTGGGTAAATTTCTATAGCAAAACAAGTGCAGCAGCTACCTACTGAGGAGATCTGTGAGAAAGAGGAGGATCCCTCTGAACGAAAACCCACCAGTTCAGTCCTGTAGAAGAGGAGGTCTCAAGGCTAGGAGAGGGACAGTAGCTTCCCTGGGATTTCAGCATGGTCCCTCAGGAACCTGTCATTTCATATGCACAGTGCCAGTATTGAAATAGCATCATCATGTCCTACCTTAAAGAAAAAATACTAAAAAGATCAATCAAACAGTAGTGCTTTGCTGCACCACTGCCCCTCTGGGGAAAGATGGGATAAATCTCATTTTACAGATGTCAGTCACTTTTTGTGATGTATTTACTATTAAAATACTCAGGTAGTATGGGAACGATATTGTTAAGGAAATGCCAAGCAGAGGGAGCCTGTCTCATTTGCTGTGTCTCTATTAAGATGTACTAAAAGGGAATCCGTGTTAAAATGTACAGCTCCATCTGATCAGTGTTAAGCAGCAAGCAGTGCATGGTATTCTGCAGCTCATCTGCAACGTGATAGTTAGGGTGTTCAGCTGAGCTTCTGAAGCCAGATGATGTCAGGAAGCTGTTTCTTCTTTTTTTGTAATTATTATATGAAAGGAAACTTTGAGCTCTTCAGGAAAACCAGATGGGAAGTGCAAGCCTTTCTTATGCAAGAAGCCCCAACCCAATTAATTTTATACTGATAAAAATAGAAAGAAAATTAAGACTGGGGGGAATGGAGGCAGAAGTAAGAGGGGGGTTAAAGCCACCTCCCAGTGAGTGGCTGAGTGGGCTGTAGGGTGCTGCCACCCTTCCTGTCCAAGCACAGCAGCAGTGGCCTTGGGCACCCCACTGCAACCTATTGCTGGACTCCACCGGGCTCACAGCCCAGGCCCTCCCATAGCCCCTCATGTTTTTCCTTCTCAGGTCTGGCTGGCTTCGCTCGGCTCTGCCCAGGAGATCAATATGAGGTATGTTTGCATTGGTTTATGGTTGATTTAACAGTAAAAGAATCAGAAAGAAGGCAGATTTCTGCTGCTTTTTACATCAAAATGAGTAAAACCTTTTCACATCAGCATCTCAGGAAACAGCAGTCATTTTTCCAGTACACGCTGTGAAAAACCTTGTAGTTCTCCTTATGTCTGCCTTTGCCAAGGCATCTGTCAGAAGACCTGAAAATTACAGTCAGAGCACTGGATAACACCTGTTAGAAGGACTACAAGTTTTCTTTATGCTTTTTAACTTTTGAAAATCTTATTTGTGAGGAACTTTTCTAATTTCCCCGGAAAACACATATGTCACATCCCATGCATGTAGAGCAAACTGAACACATCGTCACTGGATGCTAAGACTTTACTTTGTCATAAAGCAAAGCAGCAAAAAGACACAAAATAACCATCTGTTGAGACCCACATATTACCTGCTATGAGGTTGTGTCAGGGTCTCTGGTCAGTGCAACATTCCAGTGGAGAATATTATCAGCAGATTAATTAATATTAAGTAAAAGCCTCCAGCTCTATCCAGAACAGAGCTAATCCTGCAAGAAATCACAGTGGCTTGGTAATGGATCTCCCCAGCCTGTAATTCCCAGATGTCTTGATCATTGATTCATTTGTTCCCACTCTCATTCTCTGCAAGAAATCTCTTCTGATGCTTTCACGCCTGCGAGTGTGTGCTTCCCCTGTGGGGCCAATTAGTTGGTACAGATCTCTCCCAGACAGCCCTGCAGCCCAAAATGGGCTTGCTGCTCTTATCACTTCAAATTGCATTACAGCACTGTCATATGCATCACCAGCCAGCCAAAGTCTCACAGCTGGCAAGGTCTCTGATGGGGGATACCCATGAGCTCATCTACCCTCTCTTCTGTGTGGGAAGGCAGCAGATCCAGCAAGCTGTAGATGTTAGGAAACATCATGGGGGCTTTCATCCTGTCCCCGTGGCTGCTGCTTTCCCGTAAATAGAGTTAAAACTCCTGCAGCTGGTTGTCATCTAGGTACACAAAGGTAAAAGCTGCGGCAAGATGTACATTACTAAAAGCATTTAGGAGAGCTGGGAGGCAGAGATCCTGCAGGATAGACCTTTTCCTTTTGGCTTGATGGGAAGCAGAAGGGCAGCACCAAACCACTAAATCTTCCGACGTTTTACTGACCCTTTCCCCCAATTCTGCTTCTGATTTTTGTGCATCACAAGAGCAGATTTCTCAAGAAAATTAAGAGGATTTCTCTTTTTCAGATTTTCATGCGTTACGGTCGCCAGCGGTGGAAACTGAAGGGCAAAATAGAAGTGAATGGCAAGCAGAGCTGGGATGGAGAAGAAATGGTTTTCCTCCCTCTCATTGTTGGACTGATTTCCATTAAGGTACACATGCTGACTCCTTTGCCTGCAAGCAAGGCAGGAGTCATGAAGCTGCCTTGTCACGCACTGTCAGCAAACTCACAGAAACAGACCATTAAACTCTTCAGAAATGAGCTGTCATTAGTATTTCCAACGTACCTACTAGAGTGAAGTACTGTAGTATTGTCCATCCTAGATGCTACAAGGCTTATCAGTTTGGGAGTCCTTTGGAGAGGTTATCCTAACTCTCCCCATAGCCACAGTAACATGACCCTTGCCTCACATCACTCTCCAGCACCTAAGATCAGTCACATCAAAGCAAGGGAGCATTGGAAACATGTTTAGCAAAAACATTCAGGAAAACCACCCACAAAAAAAATAAAACAAAAAAATCCCAGTCCTGGTTAAGTTTGTTAATACTGCTCAGGTAAGAAAGCAGCATCTGTTGATCTGGAGAAATACAGAGGTCTTTCCACCACTGCTCCATCCATTGTGAGGGTCGTGAGGCAGTGGCACAGGTTGCCCAGAGAAGCTGTGGCTGCCCCATCCTTGAAAGTGTTCAAGGCCAGGTTGGATGGGGCTTGGAGCAACCTGGTCTAGCGGACAGTGTCCCTGCCCATGGCAGGGGGGTTGGAACTGGATGAGCTTTAAAGATCCCTTCCAACCCAAACCATTCTGTGATTCTATGTCTTTTTCTGATCTCTTACAGGTCACAGAAGTTAAAGGACTTGCTACTCATATCCTTGTGGGAAGTGTTACCTGTGAGACAAAAGACCTGTTTGCAGCTCGGCCTCAGGTGGTTGCAGTAGACATTAACGACCTTGGCACAATAAAGCTGAACCTTGAAATCACCTGGTAGTAAGTACAACTGGTTGGTTGCTCAAGCATCTGTAAAAAATCCAACCAAAGAGAAAAGTTCCATCTATGGGGTCTCTTCTCTTTATTTTGCTTCCTGCTGAGACAAATGGGGAAGGAATTGTGGCTCAAGTTTGGGAGATGAGAAATAGTTCATGGCAAGCTATAGGTTCATTGTGTTATCCGTGGCAAAAGGGTTTTGTGCCTGGTTTCAGCTATTAAATTAGGTTCGGTAAGTACTGACATTGAAAGACATGTGAAACAGGTAGTGATGAGAGATCATAGAATTGCCTAAGCATAAAATTCTTTCCTACGCTCAGAAAGTTCAGTACAGTTGTCCCGGATTTATGCTACCCTAGCCAAGATCAGAAGTTGCCCATCTTTAAAAGCTGGCTTTTAAGGGCTTTTTTCACCATGAGGGTGGTAGGAAATCTCCTAGCATTGCCATGTGTGTCTGCATTGGTCAGCACAGTGTTAGGATTCAAACCCAGTTCTCACTGCATTTTAATGAAATAGGTAAATGAAGAAGCGTTGATGTATTTAACTTTTACACTCATGTATGCTCTTTCTTCTAATACAATAAACATGAAGTCAGCAATAACAGCTACTGGTTTCCTTTATAATGCAACACCTCTAGTAATAGTAGAGCACCTTTCTCATTACTATATGTGATACTTGGCAACTCAAATCCAAGCATACTTTTCATGTGAGAAGAATAACTATGCTAGATATGATTTCTGAGAGCAGAACACTCACCAGAACTGAAAACCGCGCTTGGGAGCCTGCTGTCTAATGAACAACATTTTCTTTCAAACATTTCTGTTAAAAGAACTTGCTACCTCTGGGTTTTGATGTGCTAATAAAGCACCTTTTCAAACATTCTTTATGTGGACCTGAACTTCCTTCTCTCTCAGCCTAATGACCTTTTGTTTTTCTCTGCTTGTGTGTCTGTAGTCCCTTTGATGTTGAAGACTTGACCCCGTCCGCAGGAAATGTGAGCAAGGCATCTGCTCTCCAGAGGAGAATGTCCATGTACAGCCAAGGCACTCCTGAAACACCAACCTTCAAGGACCACTCATTCTTTGTAAGCTCTGTTTAGCTTCATGTTTATGTAATGAGAAGCCCTAGAGCAGTTCAAGTACTGTGAATACTTCATTGCTTTACACATCTAAGCTTTT
Source organism: Psilopsiagon aurifrons (assembly GCA_025447955.1). NCBI lineage: Eukaryota > Metazoa > Chordata > Aves > Psittaciformes > Psittacidae > Psilopsiagon > Psilopsiagon aurifrons. The sequence goes on from JAOEHY010038043.1 coordinate 73,543, forward strand.
TTCCCCCTGTTGCAGCAGGTTACCCTTGCAAATACTTATAATGCAAGCTCATTCCTAGCTGCTAATCCTAAAAGGTGGCTGTGATCTTGGCATCTTTAAAACTATGTGGGAAATTATTACATACCTATTCTTGCCTGACTGCTAGAAAACCTGAAACAGCTTTTTGAAACGTATCTTCATTTTGTAGCAGTAGTTAAACAACCATTGCAGTGCTAGTATTTCTAATGTATCCCATGATAAAATTTGTTCCTGTACTGAAGATATTCATAGGGTGCTCCCACATTTTTGTGTGAATCAAAAACTGGATGCTTAATCAGGACTGCGTATAAACTGAATAGACCATCTGTACAGATACGAATTTTACAAGTGCTGAATCCCATGCCTGTAATCTAGTATGCTGCTATAAAAGCATTCATTTAATTTGCCCTTCCTTACACCCTCTTTGCTTTAACTGTTGAAGAAATGGCTGCATCCCCTGCAAGACAGGCCAAAGTTGACAATCTTAGATGCTCTGCAAGATACTTTCTTTGACAAGCTTCGTCGCAGTCGCTCTTTTAGTGACCTGCCATCGCTCAGGCTAAGCCCAAAGCTAGAGCTATATGTGAGTCCTCGTTCATGTTTGGTGAAGTATTTTGTCAGTCCCTGTGTGGCATCTCCATTCCCCCGCGTGCTTCATGTGTTGCTCTCTGTTGCAACTCACTCATTTTGCTGACTGATTAGAGAGGAGAACATGACTGTGAGCTCATGCTGCTCCCATTAAATCAAAATTCCTCTTGGTTTCTACAGGGGTAATGATCAGAAGCCAACTATCTGTGGGCAGAGAGCAGGGCAGGAATACAAGCTAATGGTATTCTCTAAAAATCTCCCGCTGCACTGATTGATGTTTGACATTTGCCTAGTAACATGACTTTCAGACTCTAAAAGCATACCCATATCAAGGAAAAGAAGAAATAAACCTTTGAGTATAATTATATTTAGGGGGGAAAAAAAGACTGCTAATAGTGCTGGGGAAAAAATACGCTCAAGTTTTTGGCACTTTTAGCTTTCTGCACCTTACCAACAAGTGGATGTCTATGGCTCTTTCCAGCAAATTGTCAGCAAAATAGTAGTTGCCTTTCATCTGTGCTGTGCATTTTTGTGAGTTGGCCACAAACCAGAAAGATCTGTAGGTCAGATAGGCAGGTTGTGACTCCTATAGTGATTTTTCTCCATAGGTCTGTCAGAGACATGACATGCTATGATCACTTTTGGGTCTGTGTATGCTGGTTTTGCTTCCTGAATGATCAGTGGCCTGGTCAATATATCACCACACAATTCTGTTTCATTTTGGCAGAAACTCCTGTCGAATGGGACTTCTGTATAATTCATGCTCAACAGTTAAGAGAGATATCCACATGCAGAACATAATTTCAGCAGAAAAGCAATATCATAGTAATGTCACCATTTAAATGCTATGAGACTACAGAAACTTTTGGAGCAAACAGCATTAAATTTTGGAGATTGCTACTTCGTAAGTCAGAAAATAAATACAACAGAAAGCTATAATGGATAGGAAAATACAGACAGCGTGGCTTAAGTACAACTCCATTAAAAAGAGGCATGTTGCAGTAACTGGAGCAGCTCACTGAAAATGCTGTCTGGAGGAATCTGGTAGGACAAGCAGAGTTTGGGTCTCTGTTCTGGGACTTGCTTCCTAGAGCTCTCTACTTACCAGAGAGATGCTGAGCTCAAGTGTCCCTGCAGCTTTCCTGCTGAAATCAGGAGCAGTGCCAGATGAAAGCAGAAGTTGGATTTGCAATATCTTTCCTGTCTTTCAAGAATCAAATGCTTCTTTATTCCTTTTCCTTACATTTTAATTTCCCAGGCACACACTGTATTTTTTCCCCCTTTCAATGCTTAATGGAAAACATTTCTCTCCTTTTGTATTACCTTTTCAGTCAAATTTGCCAGATGATGTCTTTGAGAATGGAACGGCGACCACCGAGAAAAGGCCTCTTTCTTTCACTTTTGGCGACCTGCCTTATGAAGATCGTGTGCCCCCTGCCAACTCCACAGAGCCCTCTTCAGCTCACGTCAGCTCCAGCCCCGACATCACTGCAACTCCCACCCAGCACCGAGCTCTCAGCTCCTCCAAGAGCTCAAGCCTGGACTGTAGCAGCAGTGACTCCCGCACAGACTCTGTCACTGAGCCGAAGGACCTGCCATCCCAGGGAGAGGGGGCAGTGATTGAGAACAAGAGCAACCCAAAGGCAGCTCCTGAAGTTTGCCGGAAGACCTCTGATGCTGGGAGTGATCATGTCTTTCTAGAAACAAGTGTCCCAGTGTCTCTCCTGCAGGACACGGATGAAGGTTCAGAGCTCAAGCCTGTGGAGCTGGACACCTATGAGGGCAACATCACGAAGCAGCTGGTAAAAAGGCTTACATCAGCTGAGGCACCCATGACCCCAGAGAGGCTGCTGTGCGAGGGGTCAATTAGTGGGGAATCAGAAGGATACAAGTCTTATCTGGATGGAAGCATTGAAGAAGCCTTGCAAGGGCTTCTCTTAGCTCTTGAGCCACATAAAGAGCAGTACAAAGAGTTTCAGGACCTGGACCAGGAGGTGATGCATCTAGATGACATCCTAAAAGTGAGTACACTTTCAGAAAATACTACCCTAAAGAAAATTTGAGTGGGTAGAATCTCCTCTCCTGCCTTGCAAACATCAAAGTAGGGCTTTTGGAGACCAGCAAAACTCCTCAGTAGCAGTAGATTCGCTCCTGCTTGGAGCATCCTTTCATAGTATTCCGTTTTCAAACTTCTGTGGTCAGTATGCTTACTGTAGCCTTGTAACCTCAAGCAATGGACCTTTTCATATGCTCAAAACCTGGGGGAAAAAGAAAAAGGTACAGTGGCAGAGGGGTAATTAAATCAAATCGTTCTCTGGAGAAACCACTTTTGAATCTGTTGCTTGTGCCATACTGGAGATCAGATTATAGCCAACCTTCTGCCTTTTAAATCTATGGGTCACATCCTCAGTGGGTGTACTCGGTGGAGCTGTGTAAAACTACACCAGCTGAGGATCGGGCCTTGCAGCCACAGAATCTGAATCTTCTAAATTGCCAGAGGGATTCAGATGCACAAGTCCTCCTAAAGGTTGCCATCCCCACATCATCTAGGCTTCTTCCAAGCCTTTTCCTCTTTCCCCCATCCGTTTTTTAAATGAGAGACATCCTGTCATTACATCAGGAAGGACAGAAAGTGTTGACAAAAAGAAAAGGGTTTTGCATGTGTGTTGTTAAATACCTTTACTGCTGATCACTGTGACTGGTATCTCCCCCATGAATAACAATTGTTGAGGCATTACTGTGCAAAGAGTATTATATGGGAAATAATCATTTCAAATGCTTCATATTCATATGCAAGTCAGTCTGCTAATCTCTTAAGCCTCATCATTCAAAAACAGGGCAGAGGAGGAAGGAGGGAATCATTTAGCCTTCAGAATCATCTTCTCACAAAAGCTTTGTTAACATCCTTGTTTCCATTGGTGTTTGCACCTGCATGGTACTTCCCTAAGTTAAGTGTTTTTTAACAGCCTGTAGGCCCTGGGTTTTGCCCTATTTCCCAAGGAGGTTCAAGCAGGCAAAGGTACAATTACTGTTACTTTTTAACTTTTTGGCTGCTCTGCAGCTTGCACAAAGAGTTCAACTATCCAAACAGTAGAGGGACAATGGAGACTGCTTATCTACACTCCTTTTATCAGAAGTTATAAAGGATGGGATGGGGGGAGAGGACACACGTACCCATACAGGATTCCTGCACACTTGAGATGAATGCCTCTTCCAGATCTGCTTGTCTGGGTGTCACCTATTGATCAGCCCGCAGACTGACACTCAGCATCGCCAGCAGCCGTGCTGGGTTCCCCATGCAAAAAAGGCTTGGCTGGAATCCAGCTGTGGCTGAAGAAATCTCTCTTGGCCATATTAGATGGGCAAAGAAAAGGAGAAGTCCACATGTTGCTGTTTGCTTTTGCCTGAAGAAGCTGCGCTACCAGCCCTGAAAGAAATGGTAGCTAAAACCATCAGTTCTGGCAGAGGAATCGGGATACAGCACCCACCTGTGTCCCGGAAGTGTTGGGAAGTGTGTTTGACCAGCTACTGACTGTAGAGTCAAGTGCTAACACACAACCATTATAAAATTAATACTGTGTGCAAATGAACTGTGTGTTCATACTGTGAATTAATACTGTGTGCAAACGAACTCCAAACCCCCTCAGCTCTAGAGCAGCTGATGCTGAGTCTGGACTCAGAGGCCAATGCATTTCTTTCTACAAGCTGAGAGAGAGTCCTGGCTCCTACCTACAAGACGTGCCTCGTCTAACAGCTCCTGGCTGTTTCTGATCAGATAACCACACGGTGCTAAAGGTGTTGAAGTCATGGCACAAACCAATGGAAGTGATCCTTCAAGCTACATCTGCTCTTGCAAGGGGACCCTGGAATCAACTCTGTAGGCATCTCTGGATGTGTCACCACATGAGACCAGAGCATCTGATACTTCCTACAGCAACAGCACAGCTTCTTTCATGTTTCTTCCCAGTAGTCCAGTAGTGAGATGGGATGGCTCCCCCCTCTCTACCACTGTTAATTTCCAAGTTACAATACTGGCTTTCTCTGTCAACTCTGATGCCTGATTGTCATTTCCTTGATAAGCCACGTGGCTTTGCAGGCCACAAAAGTCCTCTCATCCCATGAATAAATCTGCAGATACGGGACTACGTTTACTTCTGATTGAGATCTGCTGGAGTTACATCTGGAATAAATCCCATAGTGCCATTGGATGTCTAGAAATTGGCTTCTGTAGCTGGAGAACAGTAATTGCGGAATATGCCTTTCAACTTCCACTGCGCTAATTGCTGTCTCTCCTCTTGGAGAACACTGAAAGCTCTGAGTCACTTGGATTCAAGCTGTACTTCTTATTTCTATAAAACACATCAAATTTTGCCTTTGAGGGTTTTCCTTTGGGGAGGAAAGTGGGTAGGATGGGGAGGGGAGGAGGAATGGAAGGGGTTTTCCAGTTCTCAGGCTTTGCTTGTATGTGCTATGAATATGAAGGTTTGAAATGAAACACCCAATAAAATGAAGTTTAAAAAAATAAAATGAAGAATTTGAAAGTTTTAAGCTTTATTCTTTTTTTTTTTCTTTTCTTTCAGTAGTAGCTAATATCTGGGGTTTTCATTGGTTCGTTCTGCCTTTGCAGTGCAAGCCAGCAGTAAGCCGAAGCAGGTCCTCCAGTTTAAGTCTAACAGTTGAAAGTGCTTTAGAGAGCTTTGATTTCCTGAACACCTCTGACTTTGATGATGAGGATGGTGGTGGTGTGGAGGTTTGTAATGGTGGAGGAGGTGCAGACTCGGTATTTTCAGATACTGAGATTGAGAAGAATAGGTAAGTTTGTAGTAACTGCCAGCTGTGCTTACGCCAAACTGATACCCTAGCTCTTTGTCGCTAACAGGGGATCCCGGTACACACGTTATTCAAGGAAGACTTGAGTAATCCTTGATGAGTTCATAGGGTCAGAGGGTTCCCCTTGGCTGCTGCATACAAAATCTTAAGCTTCCAGGATCATTTTTTTCTGTGTTGAAATATATGCAATCTGTCCTCCAAAGGAGAAGGTTAAATTAAATTAAGCTGACATCAATACTGGCAGAGCCTCTTCCTTGACATAGGTTTGGACCTGGCTTTCCTTGGATGCAATTACTAATTCCTCTGTGGTTTTTCCCCCCTCCCTTTGTCTTTTCTCTCTAGCCGAATGAGTCTTTGCAGTGGATTAAGCTTGTCAGTAACAATAACACAGGGCCAGATTTAAGCAGCATGGTGTAGGTTTCCTTTGGAATGTAAGAGTGATGACTGGTACTCTGCTCATGGCCCTGCGTGTTACCTGCCCTTCTTTCATCACTTTTGGTCTTTCTGAGAAGAAAAACAGAAAAAGAAATAGCTGTGGTGTTTGTGCTGTGGTCTGTCAGTGTCGTGTGACCTTAAGATGCTGTGTTTCAGTCATTAGATCTAAAAGCATGTTTGCATCCTTGGAGCTGACACAATGCCCAGCAGGCATATAAGCAGTGCTAGAGCTGGAAAAAAAGAAAAGAACATGGCTCCCTGGCACCCCTTGCTTCCCAACCAGGGAGCTATACTTCTTGCAGCTTATTGCAGCCTGTTTAAGAGGATTTTGAGTGCAAACTAGCAATCACCATGCAGTTCCCATCACCACACTGCGTATCTTGTCTCCAGAATATGACTTGGTGGGAAGACAAACGTGGAAAATGGTGTTGCTTACTAAAAAGGCACTGAGCTCATTCAGCCTGTGTTGATTTAAGGATCTGGCTTTAACCAGACGCTTTAGCATAAATTTAACTTAGGCAGCAAAAATATAAGTGAGTTATAAGGTAACTCGGAAAGCAACTCAAATCTTTTAAGCGAAAGTAGAAGTTACGTTTTCTTTTTTTCCCCTCTGGCTCATCCCCAGACAGTGTAGATTCCTGCTTCCATTTTTAGATGTGTAAGCGTGTGACTCAGTGTAAAGATCGCAAGTGTTGAAACTTCTGAACTTGCAGCCAAATACACTTGCCATCTGGGGACTGACCTCAGGCTTTGCGTTTAAACACATTCGTACAAGACGATGTTGGATATAAGGATTTAAAACAGAGTGAGACCAGCTTTTTGCTCTTACAGAAACAATTAGCAAAGCAAGCTGTACAAACTGTGCCTGAAACAGCATATGAAAGCATCACGTCTCTGACTCCAGCGGTGGATTTCCTTTCCTTCTGCATCGAGCATTAGGTTTGGTAGCAGGAGGACAAGGAAAGCACTGAGCTGTTCTTAGCAGCTCCGTGCCTGGGATGGCACGAATGGTGCTTAATCCATCTTGACGGGGGAGGCAATTCACCAACAGATGAGAGAAAGCTGTCCCCGCCAAGCGACAGTGCCTGCAGGTTAAAAAGGGTTGCTGTTGAGGGCATTGCATCGCTCAAGGCAAACCAGTCAGGGCCCAGAGACCCGTCCCCTCGGTGGGTACGGCCCTCCGGCCCCCGGCCAGGCAGCGCTGCTCCTTCGCGGTGTGATGTGGCTGCTTCCAGCATTGCTTCCTGCTTCTCACCCCGAGTGAGCGTGTCTGTGTGCGTGTGCCCCGGCCGCGGCTGGCCCTGCACTGACCCCTCCTCCCTTCGTCCTCCCCAGCTACCGGACGGAGCACCCGGAGGCCAGAGGGCACCTGAGCGAAGCCCTCACCGAGGACACGGGCGTGGGCACCAGCGTGGCCGGCAGCCCCCTGCCGCTGACCACGGGGAACGACAGCCTGGATGTCACCATAGTTAAGCACCTGCAGTACTGCACGCAGCTCATCCAGGTACCGGCGCAGCTCCCCTGGGATAACGTGGGTACGAGCAGGATCTGTGCTGCTCCTGGGAGGCAGTGTGAGCACAGCGCTGGGATAGCAGCTGTGTGGGGTAGGACGGTGACTCCCTTCACCCCAACCGGCTGGAGAGGGTCTTTTTACAAGGGCATGTAGTGGTAGGACAAGGGGAATGGATTTAAACTGAAAAAGGGGAAACTGAGAATAGATGCTGGGAAGAAATTCTTCACTATGAGGGCAGTGAGGCACTGGCACAGGTTGCCCAGAGAAGCTGTGGCTACTCCATCCCTGGAAGTGTTCAAGGCCAGGCTGGATGGGGCTTGGAGCAACCTGGTCTAGTGGAAGGTGTCCCTGCCTGTGGCAGCAGAGTCAGAACTGGATAATCTTTAAAGTCCCTTCCAACCCAAATCATTCTATGCTTCTATGATTTCCGCCCTGGCAGGGCAGCTCCTGCTCTGGGTTACAAGTGTCCACTGGCTTCACCAGGAGGACCTAACGCAATAGGCCCCTGGTTAAGGCAGCCCATGTCTTCAGCAGTAAACCAGAAGCCTGTGGCCCCACTGATTAACATTGAGACGAGGCCTCCATGTTCAAGAGCAGAAATGAACTTGTGCAAGTGAGGTGGATTGTCTGCAACAGACGCAGTGAAGGCAGCACATGACAGCCCCCTGACACACGGCAGACATCAGAAGTGTCTGTTCATGTTCACAACTAAATAGCACAATGTTTTAGAGCTGTTCTTTTTTTGGAACCTGAGCACAGGAAATGTGATTTTTAAACCTCCAGCAAGCCACTCAGGCAAGCAAGGGCTTCAGGGTTTCCCTGGGAATCAAAACATCCCGCAACTTCCTCTTTGTAATTATTTGGCTCTTCCATTGTAGATATAATTAGCTTTATTTTCCCAAAGGCCCGCTGAAGCAATAGAGGGCAAGGCAAATTCCATTACCTTTGGTGCTGAGCTGGACACTCTGCTGACTCACAAGTATGAGAAAAAGGGAGGGTGTTGGTTTAAATAGAATAGTACACAGTACACATTCAGCTAGGGGAGGTGAGCTCGAGCTGTTGTCCACAAATGGAGCAGATTGGATATGAACAATATCTATGTGGACTGCTGAAGAATGATGTGCAGGTGTCAGCAGCAGGGAGAAAGCACGAAATTAATAACGCACCTGAGTAGTTCATCACAGCTGAAGTGGAGTGGAGAAAGAGCGACCACTGGTGTGTCCCCAGGCAGGTATGTCCTGAAAGTCTACAGCCTATATTATGTGAAAGTCAGACTAATATTCTTTTCTGGCTTTAAGGCTGATGATGATAGATTCCTTTAGCTTTGTAGAGTGTGTAAATCAGAAATTACATATGCGAATGACTGATTGAATACTCAAGTGTCTGGATCTGGATGCAAATGTTATACGAGATATAAGCAGCAATGCATGTCAGCCACAACCATACAATATCCCAGAGAAAAAAAACTTTCAAAGTTAAAGAGATGTCGTGGTTTCAGGGCAGTGAATTTGCTATTGCACTTCAGTTGCTAGGTGTTTCAGAGGGTTTTTTTCCTCTGAGGTTGACTCCTTTTCCTCTCTCCCCATTTGTCTCCACCAGCAAATTGTGTTCTCCAGTAAAACACCTTTTGTGGCAAGAGACCTCCTGGATAAGCTGTCCAGGCAGATACTCGTGATGGAGAATATCGCTGAGATCAGCAATGAGAACTTGGGAAACATCACCTCCCTTACTGATGGTAAGAGACTATTTAGGGAGTGTCCTTCTGAAAATGGTTTGTTTGGGCATGCATGCCTGCTGAAATGAGCGCTGTGCAGAGCTCACCATCACTGGGAGGAGATGCCACCACAGTAAGGGCCAACTCATGACTCACCAGCAGATGTAGCAGGTCAGGGACCTTATTCTGTCTTCAGCTCTGGTATCCAAAACCAAGCAACTGAGAAGAGAAAGGACTTCTTATCTTGCTTGTTGTGCAGAAGATGGACAGAGGTCCACCACACTGTGATGGAGTGGGGATGCTGCCACTCTGAGAGCCAAATTCTTCCTCCACCTCGCTTTCCTCTTTCCCAAGGAAGGCAGGTTTTGCCTTATAACTATTAAAGGCATAATACAACTTCTTGAACATTTTGTCAGTTTCATTTTGTTATCTTTATGGAGAATCATTTAGTTATTTTTCCTGTTGATGCATCTATTTCAATACCTTGGAAGAATTTGACAAGCACATAGTTACCCTCATGACCGCTCTGACATGATATGTAAATACAACATGGTGTATTTACTTTGTTTATCAGAAAATTGAGGCAAGATTGAGTGACTTACCCAAGGCCACAAAGCAGTGCTAGGAAGGTCTTGTGCAGACTGCTTGTGGTATTTCTCTAGTGTTTTGTAGTATTTAAAAGCAAGAGATCTGAATGCCCAGAACTGGATCAGGAGCAAATTTTCTCACATCCTGCTGTGGGAAACAGAAAAAAATATGTCACAAACCTGGGGTGAGCACAAAATCACACTCTGTAAAGGTAATGGCAGAAGGTGATGGACCAAACAGTAACTGTCTATCAGTAGGTGGGGTTTCCTTTGCTCTTACTATCTTTTCTCTTCTGGAAGTTGAGGCTTCTAGCATTGCTTTGTTTCATTGTTCATATTGTCTTCTCCTCCAGCAATCCCAGAGTTCCACAAGAAGCTATCATTGCTGGCTTTCTGGATGAAGTGTACTGGCCCTTCAGGAGTGTACCACACATCTGCAGACAAGATGATGAAGCAGCTGGATGTCAATTTTGCCACCACTGTGAATGAGGAGTGTCCAGGACTTGCAGAAACAGGTGCCAACCACTGCAGAAAAAGAAGTGTCAGTTATCAAAATGGAGAACAGTTGTGTACTAGGCTTTATTTGATCTTCATTGCTTTGTTTCCCAACCCCTTGGAGGTCTGTTTTGTCACAGCTCCAAGATCTTATTTCAAGTCTAATGCTACAAGTCTTCAAACAGTTTTGGCCCCAGATAGTGAGATCAGAATAGGAGAAAAAGTTGAGGTCAGCAGAAAAGAAAATAGGGTTATGTTTATGATCTAATGATGTTTATGAGCTAATTGGAAAGTAAGGCTATTCCAAAGTACCGGGTGAAGTACGAATCCTCACACATAATTTTATGTGTCTGTATAATGTCCATGCTGCATTACACACTGGGGATGAAATCCATACACATTCAAATGAGTTTACCTGAAAACAGGCTCCACATCTCAAACTCCGGTTATATGGACTAGCTGCCCGTGGGACAGAACAGGAAAGTGGGGTGACTTGCTCAGGAGTGAGCTCCTGTACTGCAGATGCCTACCCAAAGCAGTGTTTTCCTTCCTGCTCCATGCTACAGTTCTCACAGTGCCTCGGACTACTTTTCTTCATGCCACATGCTCATGCAGGAACACAAAACCAAGTGAAGCCAAAAGCCAAATCCTGCCTCTGTGCACATCTCAGTGAAGTACAGTGGCATCGCAGAGCGGTAATTGGCAGTGCATGTGGATATGTGTTCAGTGATTCAGAGTATCATTTGGGTAGAAAGAACACTGAGTTGATTGGATAGGAAGCCACAATAGCCATCAGTAAACTGGCAGAGATTCGTTCTTACAAATATATCCTCTGGTGAAAAGAGCCAGGCAGGAAGAAGGTCTGTCTAGCTTGTAACCTAACCACAGCTGAGGTTAGAAACATTGGGAAGTACCTGGCTTTGCAAATATGGTTCCTTCTTTCTGGCTTTAAAGTAGACTGCAGCATTTTGCCAGCAGCTGTTTTTTCTCACTGATAACTCCCTTTGTCCATGACTTGCCTGTAGTCTTCAGGATCCTGGTGTCTCAGATCCTGGATCGGACGGAGCCTGTCCTCTACTCCAGCATGTCCTCTGAGATCATTACCGTCTTTCAGTATTACAACTATTTTGCCAGCCACAGTGTTAACGATCTTGGAAGCTATTTGCTGCAGCTCGCAAAAGAAGGTAGGATATATGAATTCTGGTGGCTAACAGGGGAGTCCATTGGTGTCTTTCTGAGTTTAGTTCAAAACAGTTCAGCCCAGAGGCTAATTTGCAAAAGAAGGGGGCAAAGGAGTCGAAGAAGTGCCTTGGATAGTAAGACCAAGTGCACCTGAACCCATTGAAAGAAGGAAGCTGATGCAGATACATCCTCAGTCATTTCTATTTCCATATTCAGATGGGAAGAACTATGTTGAAAGTTAGTTTTTAGGAAATGGCTGATGGTGGTGGGCTGGGAGGTTTTCTGTGCCTGCCTGGATGACATTCCAGCTTTTCACTATCCTTAATGAAGAGACCTGAGTGATTCTCAGGAGCCAAGGTATCACAGCACTTCAGTGTTTGACAGGCTCTGCCATTAAGAGCTAAAGAGAAGCAGATGCTTCACAGAGTGTCCTACGCTGCAATCCCTGGTGTGCCAAGTTTTCTTCTCTGAGAGACAGTTGGAAGAACCTTGCCCAGTTTTTCATTATTCTTTGGGCTTACTGGGGAGTTAAAAACCTGGAAGGAAAAAGGTATTTCAGCCCTCCTCTGGAACAATCAGACATGGCTCTGGGTGGCAGACATCAATCTGCCTAGGAAAAGCTCTCACAAAGATGCTCTGGAAGTCAGTACCCTGACAAGGATATGGGTTTCACTTGTTATGGAGAGGATTTGCATCTTCCAGAAGAAAGTGAAGATTTGACAGGTAGGTCCTTAGATCAGAGCAGGCACTAAATGCTGCAGTGTCCCACCTAGCCCATCTGTTCATCTCCTTTGGAAAAACACTTGGGAAACCAGCACAAATTACAGCCCAAACAATTCCCTCCCCATGCAGACACACTTGCAATACTGCAATTGCTCAGAGGGGGATTTTTTCATGTACTTTGTCTGCATAGCATAAATTGAGGATTGCTGGCAGGGAAATATGGAATATTGAAAGGATAAAATAAATAACAAAGACCTTTCTCCTGCATTTCTAGCCACTGTGGTTCAGGTGCTGCAGTCAGTGAAAGATGGAAAGCTGCAGCAAAACGTGGCCAAAATAAACTCCAATAACCTTCCACCACAGCAAGAAGTTTTGAGAGCTTTGGCTTTACTCCTCAATGAAAATAAGAATGAAGTTAGTGAGACTGTGGCATCACTTCTGACAGCTACTGCAGAAAACAGGCACTTCAGGGAGAAGGTAAGTGGCAGAAAATCACCTATCGCATAAGAGACCTGTGTCGTCATGACGTTTTTTCTGCCTCTGTGTCTCAAACGTCTACACATATCAAATAATTGCTCCAAGCTTGATTTAAACTTACCCAGGGGAATTTCTCATCTATTTTTTCTGCAAATATGCAGGTCTGTTTCTGTCATTACACCAGTCTGCTTCTACCTGTCATTACACTAAACAGGTACTAACCAAAACTGCAGGTACTTACCGAGTGCTGTGCTCTCCAGCTATCTTCCACACTTCAGCATTTCTGCTGGCCTGTCTCAGACTTGGTTTCAGCCCAAGGCTTCAAAGCAATAGTCCTCAGCATCACCAACATGCAAAGAGGTCTGGGAATTCTATATTTTATTCCAAAAGAGGCATCTATGGGACCTCCCACCATTTCTGGGAGGGACAGACTACCTTGGGCAGACACAGCTCAGCTTTGAGCTCTGTCACAGATATACGGCAACAAGCAGGGCCAGATTAAATCCAAAAATTAAAGAGAAGGGAGAAGAAGAAGAAATTAGGGGTTGGCTTCCACCCTTTCATGGCAGACCTTTCCCAGCTATCCTTCTTATTCCCTGTCAGGAAAGAGAGAAATAAGAGGCAGTTGGAAGAGGAAAAGTAGTGGAAAGAAGGCAGAGAGAGCAGAAAAAGGAGCTCACTCTTTGCTTCTTTCTCTGTAGATCCAGTCCCCTCTTTGTTTGCCCTCCCACTTCATCTTCCAATTTTGCTGTCTCTTGGTATCTCATTCAGTCCAACCCCAGCACCATGGAGGTAGCATCTCAGGTGAAATAGAGCTTCCTCCTGGAACAGGCATGTGTAGGTGATATCTGGTTCACTGTCTGCAGGAAGAACCACAAGGCGCCTTGTGTGAGGGCATTATGCAGCCTTATGCTGCAGCCGATTTCATTGTGCAGCCAACTGCCACTGAGATTTGCTGCTCACACCGGTTTGCTTGCTCATCAGTAGCTACTTATTTCCAGGGCCGCACAGTAAAGTAGTCTAGCAGCTCACGCTAACCTTATAATAGATATCTGCAGGTCCATCCCAGACTGTTCGTTACTGTCTCTACATTAGAGAGACCATCTCAAGGGTCAGCTCTTGAGCTATTTAGATTCCAAGGCCCATTTAAAGCTCTTTGCAGTTCATATGGAAAGGCTCTCAAGGATGCCAAACTGTGCTTCTTGCTTTAACATGAGCTGTTCCTCACAAAAAGCTGGCCTGAGGCTACTAAGCAATAACAAAGTGACATGGCCTGCAGATAATTCCCTATCTGCTGTAGGGAATCATCCCACCATATTACCTGTAGCAGGGGCTGTGCTTCTCCATCCCATGTGCTCACTTTAGCAATTCCTCTCCCTTTAGCAGGGCAGCAATGCCTCCACACTCCTTCTGCTGCATACAGGCACAGACATTTTCATCACTACTCTTCTTTATCTTTTTTTCAGGCCTTGATTTATTACTGTGAAGCACTAACCCAGCCCAACCTTCAGCTGCAGAAAGCGGCTTGCTTGGCTTTAAGGTACCTCAAGGTAAGAGACAATGAATTCATTGTGGCTCTTGGCTTTTCTTTAAAGAAAGGACATCTGAGAGGTACGAACAACAAAATAGGAATTGCAACAGCAGCAGCAATAGTGGTTTTGTTTTGCATTGCTGCACTGCTTCTTTTTACAGATACTGTACTGTGTGGGAATGGTTTAGAAGCTTCATGGCAAAAACAGCCGGGCTCTGTGATGATGACAAAGTTTATCTTATCTTTTGCACTTCCCAGGCTACTGAGAGTATTAAAATGCTGGTCACACTCTGTCAGTCTGACAATGAAGAGATCAGAAAAGTGGCATCCGAAACCCTGCTTGCCCTTGGTGAGTTGCCTGGTTTAGAGCAGTATTAATTTTCTTTTTTGGCAAAGCAGTATGTAAGCTACCTAAGTCATGCAAGCATAAGACTCTAAATAGAAAGAAAGCTTTACCTAGAGACTCAAACAGGTTAGAAAATGTATGTTCTTAAATATCATTCATTTTGAAAATCATGAAAATGAGCCAGAAAGAGCGATGGAATTGTGTGAGCCTGGAGGGTGAAGCAGAAAATTAAAAACAGCAAAGAAGAAGCTGACAAACAGAAATAACTCATAATGAATTTGAAAACCAAGCAGCATTGAGGATGCAGGATGAGCAGACCACCTGCTGCATCTCATAACCCCCCCTCTTGGGGATCCCCTCCTATCAATCACCCTTGTAGTGCACAGTCACACTCTCAAATGCCATCATTAGCACTGCCAAGTGTTCATTTAATCCAAATGATCTATATATGCTTATTTGGACAGACCCTAGCCTGCAAGTCCTTCACACCATAACTCGGGCATCTTGCATTGATCCTCATTTGTCCTTGAGACAAGAGATACCCTGTTCATTAAACTATGATCTAGCTGCATAGCAGTGTGTGACTGCAAGTGTGGCTCACAGTTTCAGGGCACCTGTACTCAAACCAGTACAGTTTCAGGGCAGTAGAGAAAAGCTGTGTTTTAACGGCCTTTATATCAGGCATGAATTTCTCCTCCATGTGTATGCCCATCTGTGATTTTAGTTATGCAGGCTCTTCAAATATACTCTCTTTCATTCCCCAGTTCAACAGGAATTCACTCAGCTGTTGGACGTGCCAGTGCTCACATTATTAAACAACTAGTGCAGGGACACTTCGGAAATCTCTGGGAGATCTCAGAGAGCATTTGGGTCCTAAGGGCCAATTCAGCACACTAGGCTCAATCCTATCTTGAGGTGCACAGAGATGAGAGTGCCTAAGAGAAAAGGGTTTGAGAGACACAAATAGTTAAATTTAGCAAATGGACTGCTTCCTGGTTTTCAGTGGTGTAAGTGAAGAAGTGACTAGAATCAGTTATTTAAAGTGCTAGGAAGTGAGAATTGGGTAAGCTTTATACTGTCCAAGGTAGAAGTAAACACCATCTCCCTCAAATATATCACAGCTGCAACTGAGACCTTGACAAGTACCACAGGTCTTTTAGTAAGCCAGGGGTACAGATACTGTCATCTAATCATACAAGTCACACCTGCCTCTGCTTTGCTGTAGATAAAACCAGGAAATTACATGAGAAAATAAAATAATTGGAATATTCAGAGCATGCTTAACTTTTCCATTTAATTTCTGAAGTTGCCTTCAGCAAGGGGAATTTTAAGGGGAAGAAGTTAGTGGCTGAACAGTACTTCCTAACAGCAGAGAATCCAGTATTTTAAATGTTGTAAGGCAATGACATAATACGTTATTATGCGTTAACATTTTGCATCCAGGTGAAGATGGGAGATTGGCATACGAACAGCTGGACAAATTTCCCCGGGAATTTGTTAGAGTTGGAAGTCGCCGTGGAACTGAAACTGCTACAGCTTTTTAGGTGGATAAAGCACCTGCCTACATGTAACAGGCATTAAAGTAGGATGAGGCTGCACTTCAGCGTGGGGAGCAGAAGGAAGACTTTGAAGGATTCTAGGAGAATGCCCTCAAATGTAGCAATTTACAAACCTCTTCAGGAAAGGCAACATTTAAAATCCAGCTTAAGGGTTCCTATTGGCTCCTCTTTGCAGCTTATGATGGAACATCTGGATGCTGAGGAACTATCCTGACCGATCAATAACGTATGATGTAATTGCAGTTATTCAGCCTCAACAAACTTCCAGGAGCTTTTAGAATTTGGCATCTTCATCTGTTTTACTATTGCATTTACTTCCTTGAAGTTGTTGTGAAAGCTTGAGATGTGTGATACTGTATCTAAGGACAAGTAGGAGGCCACCTGAACAGGACTGCAAAGAAGCCCTCTTTTGGTGTTCCCACCAACACTCCAGCAGCAGGGAACACCACTTGGCCTTCTCATTAATGAAATACAGAGCAAGTTTCTTCAAGTTTTGCCTCCAGAAACAGCATGATGTAAACCCTGCAAGGCGTCACTTTGGTGACTCATTCTAAATGCCTTCACTGGTCTTTTATTTCCTTTCTCTTGCCCTCCAGCAACAAGCCGTTATTAATGGAGAGATTTGTGAGGGGGATCAATCACGTAGGTTTCTGAAAACTAAATGAAAAGGTAAAATGCATTTACTTATTCCAGGAAGGAGTGAATACAGCTAATTGAGTCCCCAAAGCCATTTGCTCCTGTAAGTTGCAGGCAGGCTTGGATTTCATACACTCTAATTAGTGGATCATAGCTTTTTATAGTCATTTCAATACAAAGAACTAGAACAAGTGGACCTAGAGGGCAGTAATAAACAGAGGGTGAAGTGAACGTGTTCCCCCCCTCCCTGCTGCAAGGATGAGACAGCGAGTGCTTCGAACTGTTGATTGTGAGCCTTAACTTAACAGAGGTGAATAGAATTTACCAGAAGAGTGTTCCTGTTCTGTGTTCATTATGCATGAAATGCTATTTAGATGTCAATTGAAGTATCCAAATTTGCATAGGCTACATGGAAAAGATTGCAAACAGTTCACATCAAAAGGAAGCCTTGTTTGCCAAACACTTGGCAGGCCAGGGCCCTTTTGTTTTCTTTTTTTACTGTGAATGTTACAACAGTGTACATATCTGTATATTTATAAATATATATTCCTCCTTTAATTAAAAAAGTACATTTTGTACAGTTCAAAATGCTCGTTTACTGAGGAATATAGACTCTTCTTGCAGAAGGTGAAACAGCCATGTTACGGTTTTTATACCCCAAGTCTCCCATCAGCTGAATTCTTCCACAAGGTGTCCTTTTGTACTGATTTCTGCTTTTTTTTTTTCTTTCAGTTTTGTGGCATTTGTACTCACCATATTTCCTATCACACTTAAGTTACAATAAAGATTATTTTTTAATTACTAAGCACATCAGTCCATATGTATAGCCCCTCTCCTGTGCAGCTCATACAACCTTCAGACATAATGAGAGTCAGGTCCTAGTATCATAGGTAGCTCTTACATCCACTGCTTGCAGCTGGATTTGGGGAGAACTGTTAGGTCAGAACTTTACGACAACCTCAGTTTAGCTAAATTATGGGAAGTTACCTGCTGATTTCTTTTGTTTTAGTACCCGAAACAAACACACAAGCCACAAAAGCAGAAAAAGAGATTAAAGTATAGTGAAAACCACTGCTCTTAGTTGTACCTTTGTGATGTGAACCAAAGCACTTCTTAAAAAAGCCATCTTTAAACTATTACTTTGGAAGACAAGGGGAGGACTGTGCCCTCTCAGTGTTCCTTCCATGCATGTGTGCAGGCCCTTGCTTCCACCCCAGAACATCAGCAAGAAAGAGGTATACAGTACTGAAAAAGAAGAAGAGAATGTTCTCATATTCCTATTTCTGCAAAAATCTCCTTCTTGTAATATATACTATCAGTCAAAGGCTTGCTTGTAGTTTGCTATCACAGCACAGAACATGGTTTTGTTAACACAAGAGCCGCAATGCCATTGGCTGTAGGTGCTACATCCTGAACTGTCACTTCAGAAGGAGCAGATTTCCTTCTCAAGCAAGCACTAGCACCCTATGCTTTTAGCTAGTCCTCGTTTAAGTTTGGAGCAAACCAGCTTTGCATATCCTTCAAGATAATCAAGAAAGGCTTCACAAGGACTTGTGGAAAATATGCTGAAGCTCCAGGGCTGTTACCAGACTTTTGCTGGCTACTTCTTCCTTCTGTGAAGACAGACTCTTCCCAGACAGAATACACTCCTTTTCTTCTTGCAGACATTCAGCCCCATGGCACAGACCCAGGGAATGCAGAACTGCCTATTGGGCAGTACCAAAGCTGCAAAGAGCACAAGGCTGCTCATATATACAGGCACCATGCCAAATGGAATGTATAGCTACTTTCATCTCACTGTAGTTTAAAGCCACCTTTTGAGAAGTCCATTAACCTAAAGCTGATCTGCTACACCATTAAAACCATTAAAAAGTATGTACACAGCTCATATGAACGAGGCAGGAGCAAATCGTCCTGTCAATAAAGTCAATGAGAAGAATCACAAGAATTTAAGTGGGAGTGGTTAGGCCAAATTCAATTCCTGTTGTGCTGAGACTGACAAGCTTGAACCTGGGACACAGACATAGAGAGGCTAAATTTCACTTTGAGTGTTGATACTGTGTTAGAAAGCTAACAAAGAATCATGCTTTAACATGATTCGTGAACATATAAAATCACACTGTCAATTTAAGAACAAAACCAAACAACATCCCCATGACCCCAGGGTAACAAACCCTTGACAAAGTGAACAAACTTTAAAAGTTCCAAAACCAGAAGGCAAATAAAAAGGAACAAGCACTTTATTTGCCTCATAAATTACATGCTTTTATGCTTGCAGAGCTGACAGTGCTGCCCTTTACTACAATAATGCAAAACCTCGCCTTTGTAGAATAGGAAAACACAGACCTGGAGGAGAATGTAGCAAGAAGGATGCTTACTAATGAGCAAAGAATGAACCAGCAGGCAGTAATTGTAAGTTACACCTTCCACTACATCAGGTTGCCTAAAGCCCCTTCCCTGGCACAGTTTAAGGCCACGTTGGAGGGAACTTTGAGCAACCTGGTCTAGAGGAAGGTGTCCCTGCCCTATGGCAGGTTCTTAGAACTAGATGATCTTTAACATCCCTTCCAACCCAAACCATTCTATGACAAATCCTCTTTCTCAGGGCTGCAGGAGGTGACTAGAACAAATTTAAAGGTCTGGGCTGGCCTAGAAAAATACTTTAGGAAGAAGTTCCTGAACAAAAGTAACTCAGTAGCAGTGCAGACTGAGGAGACAGGGAGCTTATCAGGAAAAGTACACTGGGAAAAGGGGTTTGCCTGTTTGCTTATTTTCACTTGATGCTTTTCATAGCTATGGTGGCTATCGCTACCCCTGCTATGCTGTTACTGTCTCTTTGCATTCTGCCTGATAGACATAAACCCATAGTACCTCTACATTACTCCAGCTAAAGCCACAGTGTAAGTTGGGCTGCCCAGAGCTTCATTTTACTGTTCAGACTTCTCCAGTCCCCATTATACCCTCAGAAAACGCATCTACTATAGCTTTATCCTATACTGCAGACTGTTATATCCAGGTTATTGCTGATTTTAAGCATTCAAAATCAGGAGTCAGTACAACTGCCAGGCTACATATCTTACGTATGGACTCCTGCTTTGCTGATTTGCAACAGAATTATCCCAATAATAGGACACATAGCACCCTCTCCAAATGGCTGCAGTGTCTCTGAGGGTACGGCAGGGTATGGGTCATACCCAAGGGTTTAACCTTGAATGCAGCCAGCCACGTTTCATTTCAGTTTGCATATCTAAAGAACAGCAGCAAACTAAAGTTTCTCAGAACACCATTAGCACTTGCTGAACTACTCTGTGTTGGCACAAGACTGGAAAGAGGAATTAACAATACACAGGGAACATTTTCTGCTGAAGAAAATCATAACAATGCAATTCAGCCTCAAGAACAACAGAGCATGGGAAACACATAGCCTTGGCAGATTTGCAAACCACCTGCTTAGAGACTCAAAACCAGTTCTGAAAGCAAAACAACCGCAGACAGCCCTCAAGGAAGAGTATATGAATATGTATCATGCTTCCTTGCAAAAAATTGACGACCAACTTCAGTACTTATGTGACACATGACAACACTGCAGGCCCTCATGTAAGCAACACAATGCCAACCACCACTGAGTTTCAGTTGTTCAGTCAAGTAGTTATTACAGTCCAATTCACTTCTCTGTGCATTGTCTTACGTACAATGGATGTTTACACCAAAATTGTTATTTTTTTTTTCTGAACCAGTTTAAAGCTTTCCCTCTTAACATGCACCTCAGTTTGCTTGTCCCTGAACAGCAGTGCCCTCTTCAAACAGCTGACACCTGCAAATGGCCCATCTCCACACACTCGACTTACACGTCTATAATTGTCCTGTTGGGTCACACATTTTATGGGAGAAGTGCTGGGATGGCAGCAGGAACATCCCACTTCTCAGCAGCAACAGGAAACTTCAGGGAAAAACAAGATTGTGGCCATAGTCCCTGCACTGAAAAGGAGTCAGCATGCTGGTCAAGCTGGTGCACAAAAGCATTTGACTTCTCAGAAAGAATCACATTCTGCAGTTAGGTTCCAGAGATGTTATATCTTTATCCTGCTCAACAGAATGGTCTCTGTAATTAACTAGATATGAAATGTCCTTGTCTTCAGTGATGATTTTCAGCAGTTATATAGCTATGTTTCAGTGGTAAATGAATTTCCCTACATAATTAAACAAAGATAAAAGGTCAGATGGTTGTAAAATAACTGATTACATATATTTCTGTACAATTACTACACATTTGACAAGCATTTCACATCTGCATACCAAGTTCCTAGGCTATGTAACACCATTCTACTGCATGCATGTTCCAAAGAAAATGCTTGGGAATTTCAGGACAATAAATGAAACTTGCTCCTTTCTGAACATGTTTAAGCAGTGATTAATGCATCATTATAAACCTTCTGACAACGCAATACTTCTGACATAGTAGCGCTAGGGAGATTGTTCAATCAAAGGTCCAAAACGTCAATGATGGAGACTGAGCATGTACATGGGTTTTATTTCTATACCACACTTGAGCTTTCACACAAAAACTTGTCCTGCACCATCTTTATTTCAAGACTTGATACAGCAAACTATTCTCTCTAATGAGTTCAAATTAATAAAACCATAATAGCCTTGGTTTGAAGACTTCAGGTGCAGGTGTATGCATTACTACACAGCACATGTTTTTCTGATGTAGAAAGTTCTTCAACTCAGGTGGGCCAAAAGCTGCAATATACCCATGAGGCTACAAGGAAAACTTGCATGATTCATTTTGCACACAACCCATTTCAAGAAATGTAGGGATGCAGCTACTTAGAGGAGTCTTTAAGTAAATAAATAAAAAAAAAATCAAGAAAAAGCACAAGATTGAAGTCTAATAAGCATTTTTCTTGCCCATCTTGACAGAAATAAGGAAAAGCCAGATGTAGAGAACGCATGCAAATCCTGATTCTAACAGCAGAACTTTATTATAGCAGTTCACAAGAGCAGGTGGTGAAATGGTGGAAGCAAGTTGATCTTGCTGTCTTAGTTGCACTGGTCAGCTATTATGCAATAGTGCCTTCCTCCCTCCTTCAGTCTCTGCAAAATGTCTGTTAACTACAAATACCTCAAACTGAAATTCCACTGCATAACATTATAACTAAAGTTTCATCCATTTCCTTATTTACTATTGTTAAAGAACATTAAAGATTGCTTAAGAAAGAGATAGGAGATGTCTGTCACTTGACAGCATTATCTATTTCTTTTGAACAGAAAAAAAAGGTTACTCTACAAAGCAGTTATCCAACATACAGCTGTTTTCTCTTAAACACAGCATCAGTACAAATTACAGGACACCCGTTTGTCACCATTTCTGCACTGTAACGCAAAGGATTAAATCTAAGCATGCTCTAGAGCACAAACTGTATGATGTAATCCTTTGTTTACAAAGTTCCCAGGAAAACATGATGCCGCATGTTGTGGCTACCAGATTCAAGGTGAAATGGAAGACAAAAGGAGCATTACTTCCTGTAATGTTTGACATTCCCCAAATGTCACAACTGAAATAAATTGTGAAAACTTATTTACTTACTGACAGAGGCAGCGAGAGAGTAAGATATGGAAAGAATCTAAAGGTGCCCATCCAATAACTCCATAGATTTTTTCATGCATACCCTGAAGCACCCATTTTCACAAAGCTTGATGGACGCAAACTCTCCAAGTACCTCTGCCTCCTGAAAGCCACTCAACTTTGAGATCTTCACTAGGTATTTCAATGGCAGACACCTTTTAAAGCCCTTTAAGACCTTGTTACTGAATTGCTGAGCTCACTCAGGACTGGAAAACTGTATTTAAGTTACTTTCTATCTCAGTGCTTTCAACTGCAAGCATTTTTCACCTCATATGAATACCAGATAAGATGCTCAAAGTTCCAAAGTGTGCTTTATGTTCCTGTAAACCCTTCAGAACATTACTATCTTGGTAAAAAGCTGCTTTATCTCTTGGTAAATACCAGATCAGTACTCTGAAAACAGATAGAGTCTCCATACAGACTAGCTCTCAAGTGCAGGCAGTTGCTTTGTCTCCATGCAATTTTTCAGTACAGCTGCTATTAGGAGCAACACCACACCACCTTTTCTTCACAAGCCAATAAATGCATTCCTAAAACACACTTTCTACTTAAGCTCTGATCAATATATCTTGGAAAAGGCTCTCTTAAGCTCTATTATAAGACAGGGGCAATCATTTAAGAATCCAAAAAGCATAAATCTAGACTCTTTATTACCCATTCTTGGCTTTCTGAAGCCTCATCAATAGTACACAGATTTTATTTTGCTTTTTCTATCCACCAGAACCATTCTGTTGTCCAGAATTCTGGAAGTCAAGAGTTAAAAACTTCCCAGGTAGTCACTAAAAAATTTGAAAGCTTCCGCCTACACCAGTCACAACTGATTTAAATCTAGAACTAGCAATTTACCATTAAAATAAGAGACAGTTTTAATAATGCAAAGATTCATTTATCAACTTTCATGTATCATGCCAGACCAACTGATATTTACACAACAACTTGAAATGCACAGTATTTGCATTTTATACAAGCAACTAAGCACAGCCTGTGGCAAGTTTTGGATGCAGTATCCAGGCACTCCCACTGCACGTAATTCCAGTTAAAACCAACATCTGTAATGCTTCCACAAGAATTTCTATACCTGAGAAGTTTTAGTATATCCTTTCAAGAGGAAGTCTGCAGTTAAAAGATACATATATAAGCCTATTTAAAGGTTGTCATTCCTGTTGAGAATTATTTGTTTCCTTTGAAGCAAGATCTGATACACTCCCCCGTACACCACATGATGCTTGTGATGGTCCTTCCTCAGAAGCACTGTCTGCATCATCTGCAGAGTTAACCTCTTCATTTTCTTGTCTGGACTCCTTCAGAGCCGGACTCTCCAGTGCCTCAAGATTGTCAGGTGCTTGCCCAGTTAGCCTCTGGGAAAAAAACAGGAGACAGTAAATTTAATGCTGTCTACTTAACAGCCAGTGAAATAAGAATGTGCATATTAAAATAAGCAAGCTAATTATCTTCATTTGGAGACTGTTGTGTAATTGCAACATTCCTCAGTCACAAACATCTTAAGATGTTTAACTCTAGTTAACTCAAATTGCTACCTCTAACTCACAGATCACATCTGCTGCTTTGCTGACGGTTAGGTCTTCCTAACATTCTTCACAGTAGGACAGGTTTTGTTAGGAAACCTAAAATATGGGAAATAACTTCCCAAGTTAAATATTATTAAAGTACTTTATAAGTTTAAATTTAGAAAAGTTACTACATAGCAGATGAGACTCAATCTTCAAGCAGAGATAATGAAGCTACATTAAGTATAGACGAATTAGAAGACCTTGCAGTTTCTAGCACTCACTGATCAAATTAAAAGTTCCTTATCTAAGGTGATCTAAGGAAGAAAAATAGGACTTTAAGAGGCTGCTCTTAAGGCTTCTAGTTGTTTGATGTATCACTTAAGGCTCATTAAAGCCTCAGAAGTTAGCAGCTTACAACTAACAGGTGAACCACTGAGGACCTGTAGAGAAGTTTCCAAATATATTAGTTCTTTAATTCCTTAAGTCATTTAATTTTTGCCTGTGGGTTAGCCGTAACAAGCAGCACTTCCTGAACACCAAAAAAAGTAATTCAAGTGTAGCAAATTAGTGGAGTTTCTCAAGACTGAGCTAAATAACTGAACTAAAACCTAACTTGTTTACTTCAAGCTACTTGCAATAATTTTTTATTTTATTTCCACCTCCCTAATCTATTCAGAATCAAAGTATTTGCCAGGCATCCAGCTACATACTCCAGTTGAGAGCTCAATCCCCACAAAAAAACACCTAGCTGGTAATTAAAGTATCAAGGTTCTGTTGCTATATATTTATTACAGTTTCAGAGGCTATTACAAACAATCTTCTCCTGGTAGAGGAGTCATGGAATCAGTGACACAACTAGCTATCCCCAAGGACTTCACAGAGGAAATTTACAAGTTTATGAACACTACAAACTTCATCCATTAGACCTTTCCACAAAGCTGGCAATTCCTCAGTGAAATCCTAACTTTAAAAAGGATAGGTGCTTCCTTCTCCCTCTTGCTGGTCCTCTTTACGTGTCCCAGTTCCAAGTTTAATTCCCCAAAGTGGACAACCAGTGCAAATACTTCATTTAGCCAGCAGCCTCACAGAGTCTATTAAGCATTTGAATTCAAGTCATCTCAAAGTGAAAAAGAACCCTTCTTTCCCTTGTCACCATCTCTAACATGCAAAGCCTGTGCTATGACAATGGGTTGAATCTTCCCTTCAGGAAACATCCCTCTTGGTACTTTCTTTTTACCCCTATGGTTCCAAGGTAGGAAAAAAAAAAAAAGTCTTCCCCTAAAAGAGGCTCTATGCCTCTGGATTATAGCAATCCTACAGGAAACAGGTGAGTAATTTAAAAAGCAGTGTTCTGAGAGCACACAAAAAAAGAAGCCATGATGCATTAAAAGTATCTTTGCTGGTTTCTCATTTTCATTCTACAACTGAGAAGTCCTGTAAGTACCTCAATCATGCTGGTCATAAAATGCACATGTTCAGCAAGGGACATCAGCTCTTCATTTTCTTCTTTCAGGCGGGCAATTTCACCATCTTTCTGCTCAATTTCTTTGTGCAACTGAGTTCAAATAACAAAATGTTAAAACAGAAAGACACCAGCCAGTAGTAAGAAGTTAGTTATCTTTCACTAGCTACCTTTTCATTTTCTTGAAGTACTTCATACAGAGCCTTTCTCCTTTCTTCAGCCAGTTCCTTCCAATACTGAGGTGAAGGACTTTCTGAAGAAAGAAACTACAGTGAGCCTGTGCTAAGACTGAATTCCTGGGATCACTAAGATATCTCATTTGTATACAAGTGTTCTATAAACCGTGATAGTAAGAGCTCATTCCCAGATATTAGTTGCAAGTTTACAACTAGAGATACAAGCTTACAGAAAAGAGAGCCTACAATATATTAATGGCTGTACAGATGTTCATATTTGCAAACGTCAGTCTTAACACATACTTGGTATCTTTGTACGCTGTAGAAGACAGAAGTCTTAATACCAAGTCACTGTCCATATTAGGCTTAATGGTTCTGAGAAACTGCACACACAGCACACTATGCCAGAACAGGCTTTCACCTCAACTTAAGTCACTTGAAAGCTCACAGCCAAGCCAAATAATGAGCTAAAGGACTTCTTAATACTGCTGCTCACATCACTTCTCAGCTACTGGCAACAAACTCATTCTTAAGCATTGGCTATCTATACTGTATTTACTGCTGTATAGAGAATAAGTGTCATTAATTCCTGCTAGGCATCCCCCCCAAAAAACCACCAGAAAGCCCACATCCAACTGACAGAAGAAACAGCATTCCAAGTTTTATTCCAATAGGAGCCTAAAATGTGCAAGAGAACATTTCAGGAATTACCACATACCTTTTATCATGAGATCTGCAGCTTCAACAGCCTCATTAATATTCTCACTTTCTTGCTCCTTTACCACAGACACCACAGCTTTACAAGCCTTCGAGGTTAACTTGCATTTCCTTTTGACTGAAGTTTTTTTCTACATAGAACACAGGCAGGTTTAACTTCAGAGCAACATTTCAGGTTTTTTTTAAAAAAACCCTGAAACCAAAGACTTATAAATCTGCTCACTATGACTGGAAATAAGTCATTTTAAGTCCTGCTTTCTTCACATAATAGTTCTAACTTACAGACATAATCCTCGATATCCATAGGTTTAACAAAAGTATTAAACTTTTTTTCTGAAGTAATTAGAAATTGGCAGTTTTTAATATTGTTAATTACTAAAATAACAGTAAGCTTAAGTTGTGTCATACTTATTAGCAAATTATGCTCTTCAAATATATTGGTTTTCAGTTAAGAGCTCAAAAGCATCTCATTACAAGTAGAAATAATTACACAGCTGCAAGTTATCTTTTAATTCATACCTCATTACGTCTGCCAACCAGGCAACCTGTTGCTGAAGGCTGGATCATTTTAAGAGTCCGTCTTGGGACAGCACTGCTTGTGGCATCTGTGAGATACTTCTAGAAAGAAGAATAAAGCTTCAGACATTTGCCACTTATCTCTCCATAAAATGGGGCTTCTGAATTTGTCATGTTTCTATTAAGGTAACACATGGTTCATTTTTTCAAAACAAAATGATGATACCCTAGCCTATACTAAGGCTTGTGTAAAGGAAAGCTAGTTGTTTGTAGCAGAGATGGATCTTAATCACATGAAGCTATGCTCAGTCCTTGCCTCTGGGAAATCCCCTTCATGAAGGAACCTGAAAATGTCTTCTAGCAGAAATACTTCAACTGGATTTCAAGGCCAGTTACAATGCAGTGACACAAACTTTAGCTGAAGCTCTCAAAGTTGTATTGGGCAACAGCAGTCTCAGACTTCAGGAGACACAGACAAAAGTGACTGCAACTGCAAGTTTATGTGGCTAAGTCAGCACCTGTTTTTTTACCTGTGAACACACCTCTCAAGTGGTGTTCATTTAAATAAATAATAAATGGGTTGCTTCAACAATTACCCATTAAGAGGGACCTAAAGCTTCCTTGCTTCGATCCAGACAGGCTATTGTTTGGTATAAGCAGTATGTTTACCACCTTTCCTGTCATGCATAAATACCTCTTCCCTGCATGAAAGCTTTCTGATTGGGTTGGTTACACAGCCACCATGAGATAGTAAACAATGGCAGACAACCAAGCAAGAACAGCCAGAGCACAGTGCCATACCAGCGTGAGAAAGTTCCCGATTCACACTATGCTTCAGATGACAAGAGCTCACATTTCCCACGGTAGTGTCTGCCACCAATCACACTACTGTTAAACTGAAGGACAAACACTAACTGCTGTGGGAACAAGAATCACACCCTGTCAGATACTGCTTGCTGCCACTGAAGGTTAAGTATATTGACCAATACCTGAGTTAACAAACTGAAAGCACAAAAAGCCACACTGAGAAACTTATACCCGAGTCACTCCAGGACAAGAATACCATGTGTGTAAGTCAGACTTAATAATTGGCAATTTTCATTAATACCAGAAGTTTTCTATTATAATAAATCTACTCATTATAGAAGGCTATTAGCCGCTATCTGCATTCATACTATTCCAATTAGGGCCTACATTAAAAGGTTTAACAAAGGAACACTGTAACAAGACTGGAATAGGTATAAACTTTAATAACTTCTTATAAGCCACCTCTTAAAAAAAAAAAACAAAACTGAATTATTTAAGCATTTCCACCAATTCCACAGCAACTACGATTCATGAGGGTGACTTCAGAAACACAACTGCCTGCATGAACACTTCAGCTAAAGCATGCTCAAGCCAAGACTGATTTAACTCTTAGGCCCTATTTAAGGGCAGACAGCAGAACCCACTCTACAACCCCTTAGCAGCCAGACTGACTCAGTAACCAAATCAGGGCAGGTTGTCAGCACCTAAAAAACAAAGTCACATGGAAAGCCAGCAAGCTCAGTGTCGAAGTAAAAAGGACTTGCTGAGCAGTAAGAAAAAAGGAGCCTTAACCTCGCATGACCAAGCAGGACAAAGTGCTCCCAAGCAACATTGCCAGTCATGAGGATACCCAAGCCAGCAGGATATAAGCAGGCAGAAGCACATTGCAAAAGACCACTTTCTATTTTCCTTCAGTAGATATGAAACACGTGTCAGGGGGACCACTTCCTACGGAATTGCGCGCAAACCTCAAAAAAAAGAAAACCCTGTGTTTGAGACACTCTTGATAATCTTTCATTTTCCATCCCCTATCTGCCCCATATTCTAGCTTCAAGACTCTAAAGCCCATACCTGCAAAGGTCCTGGTTTTTCTGCGTTCTGTTTCATTCTGGAATTCATAGGATCACTGCAGGGAAAAAAAAAACAAAAAAAAAAGTAAGAATTACTAACACTCACCTGCAACGGAAGCTCAGGGACACTAGTTACAAGCCACTACAGCTGCCGCTCAACTTTTACGGCAGCATTAAACATTCAGTCATGAACCGCGCGGCTCTCCCGGAGTCCTTGTAGCCGCTCTCGGGGTCCCTCCCCGACACAGGCACTGGAAACGCAAAGCCCGAGGACGCACCGCACATCGCTGCCACCGTCGCTGCCACAGAAGCCCACCACAGACATCACCACGAACCACAGCCCCGCTGCCCCTTCCTAAGCGGATGAGAGGCGGGAGAGTACCGCAGCCGCACATCCAAGATGGCGGGGAGGCGCCCCCCTCTCCCGCCAACCAAGCCTGCAGCGCCCCTCCCAGCCAGCCGCTGCGGCCAATGGGGAACCGAGGCAGGAGCCCGCCAAGACCCAAACGCGGCCATGAAAACCTGCACCCACCTCGCTTCCGAAAGCTCCAGCGAGAGGGAGCGCAGCCCCGACCCCTGAACTCACCGCAAGCACCCAGCGACAGCCCGAGCCCGGCCCCGCTCCCCGCCAGCGCTCACACCGAGCCAACCACCCGCTCCGGCCCGGCCTGCGGCCTTAGAGAGTGCGGGGGGGGGGGGAAGGGCATAGCCACGTGATCAGACAGCAGCTCCCCGAGCCAATCGCGAGCCGCGCTCTTTCATCCCGCCGGCGGAGCCACGCCCCGCGCGCGATGTGAGGCGCCCTGAGGCGGGGCGTAGGTCTGGGGGAGTGAGTGCTGCTGGAGGTGCTGCGGGGAGAGAGCCTCACCGTGAGGACGGTGAGAGGAACACTCGGAGTAGGGCACCGGCGTATGAGATACTTCAGCTGTGAGCCGCACATCCTGGCCCTGCCGGTGCCTTGAGGAGCGGCGCAGAGCTGTCTGGTGCAGTCTGCGCCTAGGTGTTACCTCAGGCTCGACGCCAAAAAAATACTCTCTAAGGCTCGTACTGAGGTTTTAAGAAAACAGGCATTCTTTATTTAGCCCTGGGAACACGGGGAATCGCTCCACATAGAGTGTCAAACTCCAAAGCGAGTCTTAGAGAGTATTTTGCGCCGAATTTTAGGTGATATTTTGGCGACCCAGCTGGCACAGGTTCTTCTAGGCTTCTATGGACCCTGGGATTGCAGAACGTCCTGCTGGCACCTAGGTCTTCCTTGGGAAGAACCCTGATTTCTGAGAGGTCAAAGTAAGGCCCCTGGTGAGTACAAAAGGCATTGTTTATGGAAATTCCCATCTACCTAAGCTGTGAGAATTTATCCTATACAGCGTTTGGGTATTTTGGGTTTGGTAATCGTGGGCTAGAGTCCCACCAAAGAGCTCTTTTGGATCGATTTGAATATTGACTTATGCGTTAAATTTGTTGTTTGTACTTGTGCATTGTAAGTGTGATATAATGGGTGATAAGCCTTTGGGGATGGGAGATTTTTAAAGAAATCTCCCTTGGGACGTCTCCTGAAACACTGAGAAAAGATTGGAGGACCACAAGGAGGGACTGCAAGGAGACAAGGTCTAATTAAATATTGCTGTCAGTGATGGCTGCTGTACAAATTAGTGGAGAAAAGTGGCTGAAGAATGGAGCACTGGATTATGAGATGTTGCTACAGTCAATGTTGGTTTTGAAAAGAGAGGGAAAGTGGGATGATGAATTGTGATATGTTCTTCACTTTGTGAAATCTCCCAGGGATCTCTCAGGAAACAGAAGCAACCAGTACTCCCAATTGTGTGGGCTGGAGAAATACCTGTGAGATTGAGCCATGCCGAACTAGTAAGAGTTGAGCTTAAACCAGGATCAATACAGGTAAGGTTGAAACAGTATGCTTTAAAATTAGAATCCAGAATGGGGTTAGTGCCTATCACTCCAAAATTTCTTAGCTACAATTTGTTAAAAGAATGTAAATCTAAATATAGTACCAGTGAAAAAGACAGGTGGAAAGAACCTTAGGTTAGTTCAAGATTTAAGGGCAATAAATAAGACTGCCCAAGATACTTATCATGGAACTGTATACTTTATTAACTGCCCTTACAGGAGAGCAAGGCTGATTTACAGTTTTAGATTTGAAGGCTGCCTTTTTCTGCACACTTCTTGATTTAGAGAGTCAGGAGCTATGGCTTTTGTACAGAAAAACTCTGAGGCTGGGAAGAAAACGCAGTACACATGGACAGTCCTTCCACGGGGGTTCAAGAATAGCCATACAATGTTTGGAAACCAACTAACTAAAGAGTTGGAATTACTGAGACAAGAAAATACAGAAGGGATGGTGCTGCAATATGTAGATGATATTCTAATAGCACTAGAGCCACAAGAAGAGTGTAGCATATTGACTATCAGACTGTTAAATTTTCTGGGACTCAGCAGATAGGAAAAAAGCAGAAGGAAAAAGCACAAATTGTGCAAGAAACTGTAACCTATTTGGGCCTTGAGGTTGTAAAAGGCAAAAGACAGCTGAGCACAGAACGAGAGGCGGCCATCTGTCGCTCGCCGGCGCCACAGAATGCCTATGAATTGCAAGCATTTCTAGGAATGGTCGGATGGTGTCGCCTGTAGATTGCAAATTGGGGGCTTTTAGTTAAACCGTTACATGAGATGCTAAAGAACGACTGTAAGACGCCCATTTGGAAGGGACGGGGAAAGGCAGGGCTGTCTTTAACAGATTAAAACAAGTACTGATGAAAGCTCCTGCTCTGGGGCTCCCTGCTCCCACTAAAGCTGTTGATTTGTTCACTTATGAAAGGCAGGGAGTAGCATTGGGACCTTTATCACAGCTTCTGGGAAATTCAAGATAAGCTGTGATGTATTTTTCCAAACAATTGCACACTGTAAGCCAAGGATGGCCAGGATGTTTAAAGTCTGTTGTAGCAACAGTACTTTTAATACAGGAGGCTCGTAAGCTCACTTTGGGACAGAAAATGATAGTAGATGTTCCACATACGTTTCTTAGAGTATTAGAGCAGAAAGAAGCACATTGGTTGTCCCCTAGCAGCATCTGAAATACCAAATGGTATTGTTAGAACAGGATGATGTCATGCTTAAAACAACTGCCACTGTCAATCCTGCCATGCTTCTTTCGGCCCAGCTGATAGAAGGGGTATCTGAGTAAGACTGTCTACAGACCATTGAAGAAGCCTGCGCCAGTCGTCCAGACTTGAAGGATGTTCCATTAGGAAAACTGTACTACAAACTATATAAGATAAGAAGGACATGGAGTTGCTGGATCAAGTCCAGAGGAAGGCCACAAGGATGCTGCAGCATCTCCCACAGGAAGACAGGCTGAGAAAACTGGGGCTGTTCAGCCTGGAGAAGGCCCCGTGGAGACCTCATAGCAGCCTTCCAGTATCTGAAGGGGCCTATAAAGATGCTAGAGAGGGACTCTTCATCAGGGATTGTAGCAATAGGACAAGGGGTAATAGGTTAAACTTAAACAGGGGAAATTAAGGTTAGATATAAGGAAGAAGTTCTTAACTGTGAGGGTGCTGTGGCACTGGAATGGGTTGCCCAAAGAAGTGGTAAATGCTCCATCCCTAGCAGTGTTCAAGGCCAGGTTGCACAGAGCCTTGAGTGACATGGTCTGGTGTGAGGAGTCGCTGCCCATGGCAGGGGGGGTGGAACTTGATGATCTTGAGGTCCTTTCCAACCCAAACCATTCTACGATTCTATATAGAGATGGTAGTATTTTTATGTGAGAATGGAAGCATATGTTGGGCTATGCAGTGATCGCTGCGAAGGATGTAACAGAGGTGAAGGCCCTTCTCCCGAGAACATCAGCACAAAAGGGAGAACTGACAGCTGTCACCCATACCTTCGAATTGAGCAAAGGAAAAGATGTCTGTATTTGGATGGACCTTTGGAGTATTTCATACCCATGGAGCCATATGAAAAGAAAGAGGATTACTTTAAGCACAAAGGACTGAGGTCAAAGATGCTGACCACATTATTTAGACAGTGTCAGACTTCCTCGGAGAAAAGCTATTATGCACTGTAAAGCCCATCAATTGTGAAAAACCATTCAAGAACAGGGAAACAGATAAGCAGATTTAGCGACAAAAGTGGCTGTAGAAAAAGGCATTGAAATGGAAGGTGAAGTGTTAGCTCTAATGCCAGAAAAGAGTCTTGTTTTAACTGAAAACCTCAAACATGACCGGACAAAGAACTAATTGACGCTTTACTAGCACAAAACCAGGAAAAAGGATGGGCGGTGACCCCTAGTGGACAAATAGTAATACTTCACTTTCTGACGAGAAAACTGAAAGAGGAACCATGTTAGAGTACCCTGGGGATTTAAAAATTGATTGAAACGCCTATGGAAAGCTGTTATTAGCCGAAATATGATAGAAGTTGTGAGAATCTGTTACAGAGAGAGATGAAATCTGAAGTAAAAATAATCCTAAAACTCAGAATAAAATGTTATTAGGGACCAATAAACAAGATAATTTACCCAGAGAGTTTTGGAAAATAGATTTTACTGAACTGCCAAGAAAAGGGGGATTGAAATATTTGCTTATTCTAATAGACACATTTACTGGCTGGCCAGATGCCCTCCCATGCACACTAAAAGAGTGAAAGTAGTGGTAAAATGCTGTTAAAAGAAATTATTCCATGATTTGAAATTACTTTGGGAATGCTGCCAGATAGTGGCTTGCATTTTATAGCAGAAGTTCAACAAATGAGTAAAATATTGGTAATTTCTTGAGCTTTGCATACACCATATAGACCTCAGTCAAGTGGAATGGTAGAAAGAATAACACAAAACTCAGTTGGGAAAAACATGTCAGGAAACATTTATGACTTGTGTACAGCCTCTGTCTCTTGCCTTGCTGAGAATAAGGGTTAATATACACTTATCTGTAATCCAAAATATTACTCAGTTCCTGTACAAAAATGAGACTGTTGGATTTGCACCCAGTGCCTAAGGATTCTAGTCGAAGGTTATCCTTAATAGGAATCCCGCTTCCACTTAATGGCTCCTGGACAAATAGCACATTTTGGAGCAATACCATTCTTGAAAAGATACAGTGTCAAAAAGGGGGAAACGTAATGGAAAAAACCCAACTATATTAGAAGAAAATAGTACATGGACCTGTTTAGTATGTTCAGGAAATGGTATCTCTGTGGGAAAACTCTCATGCTGTAATGAGACACTCTCTTAACATGACAAACACAGACCCTGAATTCTAATGAATGAATTACACTGGTCTTCTAGTTCCAGCAGGAACAGAATGGGATTGGCTTTGTGGCACAACTGCTCGGAAAATATTACCCTAGGATGGAGAGGAGCATGTACCTTCAGAGCTTTAGTTCCTAACATCGCAATTATTAACAGACCATACCCACAAGGAGTACAGTAAACAGGGCTCGTAGTGCTATAGCTGACAGATCCTATGGGTTTCACAGTTTTATGAGATGATTCTTCCCATGGCTTGGGGTAAGTGAATTAGAGAAAACCGTAATAAGCATTTCAACACTAACAGAATACATAGAAAATAAAACTGTTTGTGCCATATAGGCTTTGCACATTGAAGTATCTAGCCTGTCAAAAGTAGTGATCCAAAACAGGATGGCCTTTGACTTGTTACTGGCTTCACAAAGCGGCATTTGTACAATCATAAATACAGCTATAGTATGTATATTGATCAAAGTGGCAGAATTACTACAGATTTGGAAGAGATCTGGGATCACACTAAAATTTTTCATGACATTACCAGAGATTACATTTCTTGGGGATTCCAAGAAATACGGGATAAAATTACCTCCTGGCTGCCAAACTTGTCTCAGTTGAAATTTTTTTGTTGGAATAATCTTGATTATCCTAATTTGTATCCTTGCCTGTATGGTGATACAATGTTTTAAAATTAGGTACAAAGGTTTAGTATGAGGGTCTCTGATGACAAACCATCAAAAACTCTCAACAGAAAAGGGGGGACTTGATCCCTTGAATTATTTGTAAAATACTTGATTCTGAGTATGCAGCTTCTGTAAATAATCAACCTGGAGGCAAGGTTTTGTTCTGAAACATCTGCGATAAAGAATGACAAGTCAACATTCAGAAGAACAAAACAGGAAAGATCACAAGAACCTGGTTTCCACAGAAGGAACTGTAACCAGCTCAGACTGGTGGTCTGCAAGCGACTACCCTGACAAGTTATGCAACGTGTCTGTACAGCACATGTTCCTCATCAGAGTTTAACTGAAGGACACTGTACAGGACAGTGGAGGACCCCAAGCCTCAATTAATGGCACATGTGGGATGTGAATGTAAGTATTTTAATTAGTTCTCAGGAGAGACTGCTTCTTTCCAAGAAATGTGTTGCATATGCATGTTTTGTACAATAAAAGGAATGAATTTTGTATAACTCAGTGGACACGCTAGGTGGAGCAATCCTTTGTGTTCCCAGCACTGAATAAAGAATACCTGCTTTCTAAATCTCAAAAAATGGGTCTTGGAGAGCATTTCTTTTGCACCAAATTTTAGGTAACAGGGCTTGAGTCACCTGGACTGAGTAAAGCTGTAGGAAATGAAACACACAAGCACTGCCTGGTGCTCATCTTAGCTACTGAAAGGTTGCATAGGTGGTCTACTGGTTCCATATTCAAAATCTCTCTGTAGTTTGAAAACAAATGCAAGATGCAAAGTCTCTCTGACTGCTTTGTCACCCCCCAAGCTTCCTGTATTTTATTAAGATATTGTACCAAACCAAATTGAACCATGTATCCACTTCATTGTCATCACTCCTATCTAAATACAGTACAATTTGCAAAAAAAGGGGAGAAAATTAACATGGTTAAGCCACAGCAAATGATAAACAACAATAATTTTGCATATGATATAGACTACAAGTCTCCATTAATTATGCATAAGGTATGCTGTTAAGGTTGTTAGGAGCCACTTAATGACTATGTTCTTGCAAATATTTGCATTTTTATCTTTTATTTATGATAATAGAATCTTCTGCTGACTTGTCAGTAAATGGTTGTACAGTTAAGGACACATTCCTTCCAGTGAAGGTCTCACTGCTAGTTTAGAGCAGCTATCAACGCTTTTTCCAGGCAACTTGATGGAGCTATTAGAAATTGGGATCATTACAGAGAGAAGCATTTATTTAGCATGCCACTCTATCGGTCTTCTGTTTGTGAAGAAACTGTGTAGTACTTAGGAGCATGTTCTTAAGGGGAATGTAATGGTCTGATGAAAGAAAGAAGGGCAGAACATAATTAAGGATGAATTAGGAAACCTGTAACCAAGGATAAGGAAATAAAGCTAATCTCTCTTGCATAAACTTGTTCAGTTTCCTATTGATCCATTTAAACTTTCATTGCCCATGATATCCTTTGGCAAGTTCTTCTAGAGTGCAAATAGCAATTGTCTAATTGAACCTCCTCCTTTTTTGGGGGGGGAGGGGAACCAGTATAATCATACAAAAATCTCACAAAAAGGAATCATAGAATAGTTAGGGTTGGAAAGGACATTAAGATCATCTAGTTCCAACCCCCCCCTTCCCATGGGCAGGGACACTCCACCCCTCAACCATGTCACCCAAGGCTCTGTGCAACCCGGCCTTGAACACTGCCAAGGATGGAGCATTCACAACTTCCCTGGGCAACCCATTCCAGTGCCTCACCACCCTCACAGTAAAGA
>JAOEHY010038044.1:0-15225 GCA_025447955.1 Psilopsiagon aurifrons
GAGACCTCAGAGCAGCTCCAGTGCCTGAAGGGGCTGCAGGGAACCTGGAGAGGGGCTTTGGACATGGGATGGAGGGAGAGGACAGGGGAATGGCTTTAACTGCCAGAGGGGAGATTCAGGTTGGATATCAGGAAGAAATACTTTACTATGCCAGTGTTGACACTCCGGAACAGGATGCCCAGAGAAGTTGTGGCTGCCCTATCCCTGTCAGTTTTCAAAGCAGCTTTGAGCAACCTGGTCTAGTGTAAGGTGTCCCTGCCCATGACAGAGATTTGGAACTGGATGAACTTCATGGTCCCTTCCAACCCAAACCAGTCTGGGATTCTGTGACTCCATATTTCAACTTAGCAATATATTTCTAGAAGGTACATCTGCAATGGCCATACAGTAATGGAGTTAAGCATAGATTCTTCCTTAATGATATTTCCATTAAAATAGTCCTGTTAACTCAGTTAATCCCCTCGTGCCCTAAGACTGAGGAGATTTCAGATTTTTTTTCTGAAAAAGGACAAAGAGGACCAGTCTTAGCTTTTATCTAAATACCT
Source organism: Psilopsiagon aurifrons (assembly GCA_025447955.1). Lineage (NCBI taxonomy): Eukaryota > Metazoa > Chordata > Aves > Psittaciformes > Psittacidae > Psilopsiagon > Psilopsiagon aurifrons. Next base: position 546 of record JAOEHY010038044.1, read on the forward strand.
GATGGTGAAGTAGGTTACAACATTTGTTAGACTTGGTGGTTACTCTTACTTTCTCACTTAGCCAAGCATGACAAGCCTACTTTGGGATTGCCTGTATTAGAGAGCAAAATTCTTCCTTTGTGTTTTATTGTCTAAGGCAATAATGGTGGATTTACGACTTGAAAAGTGGGTAACTTCTGTGAACGAGACATGGACAATAGTACAAGTTCTTAAGAATATAAAATCCACTTGCATGATTAACATAAAGCATATTTTTTAGCACTAGAGACACGAGAAGAGATCTAACTTATTAAACTGAAATGAGATGAAGTTCCATTCTCATCTGCCATTTCCTAGTTACAACAGTTAATAGAGGGAAAACTAATTTAATTAAACTTCAAGACAGGCTAATCCAATAATGTCATGAAATGGATTTATCTTAACTACATGTCAGGAATCTCCATTCCTGCTTCCATGAAATGAACTCATCTTAACATTTCTACAAATTCTTTTACCAGAGTCATGCAGGATTAGGACAGGAGGCTCCTGCTGATTCAGCAGTTTTTATGGAGATGTATTTGTGACTTTAGGGCCATGTGGCTACAGGGACTCTTCTGATGACGAAGAATGACCCTTGCAGAGGTACAACACAAAAATGGATGAAATGGTACAATCATTCCAGCCCAGAAAATTATAGAGGCACAGTGACCTTTGCAAGTTCTGAAGTACTATTTCTAGGTAGATCTACACAATTATCACATCTGCCTCTTGTTCTTCTAGATTGCATTGCATCTCTCTGTGATATCTGTAACTTGTCATACAAAGAGTTTTGGTGTATCTGGAAAGAGTTTCTGTAAATGTTGAATATTTTAAAAAAGGAGAATTTACAGTGAGTATATGAAGGATGAATAACAGGAATAGACGGCCTGCAGTCACTTCATTCGCACAGGACAAAATTGGCTGTATTTCTTATCTTTGCTGCATACTTTATGTTAACTTTCCACAACATCTTTTCTTCTGTCTTTAACAAATACAAAATTATGATATTAATACAAAATACCTATTACTTAGTAAGATGGAAATACCATTGTCTTAGACATAGAGCAATACTTAAAAATACCTATTATAAATAATTACTATAAATACTTATAAATATATACTTATAAAGTGTATGCCACTTATAACTGTAGAACATAGAGCAGGACTGCTACTTATAAAAACACATAAAATAAAAGCATTCCTAACACCCTAAGCCTCAAAATTCAGGTGTAAATCTCTTGACAATAGGATAATGTGGTGGCTACCTGTTATGCAGGATGGCTGCATCTACTACTGGAAGACCAAGAACCTTCTTGTATCATATAAGATTCAGTAGGTGTAAAGATATCTAATACCTCTGTTATATATGTATATTATAGTAATATATCACTACATACATAATACACAAATATATTTATTGGAAAAACAAACCAACAATCCACCTATAAAAGGCTATTATTTCTTAGTAACTAAAGGCAAATAGCATGTGTTCACAACCACTAGTTCGTGTATTTGCTAAATGAGAAAGATTAAAATAATGAAAATGCTGGTTTTTTCCTGATAACCTTGACAAGTATAGGTAGAAGTAATGGCCCTGCATGGAGTACATGGATTCCACCCAGCACTAACAAGGTTAAAATAAGCAGCGCTATCCCTATTTTGTTTGTATAACTTATCTCCACCTGATACTGCTTGCAAAGCATTTTTGAAATCCAATCACTGCAAACACAACATGAAAATCACCTAGTTGATTCTTCTATTGGTGATAAAAAACCTGTGTCCTTCATCTGACCCACTGTGAATGCCATCGTATTCAAATGAGAACAAATACCTGGGAAGCAGTTTTGGAGGCACTGATATAAGGACAATGGATAAGCACTGGCAAATATATATTTAGGCTTGTGTCGGCTGCTCTGGAATGCAATGAGCAGAAGGAGAAAAAAATCACACAGAACCACTGCGAATGTGGGACTGGAAGAACAGCAGGTTTCTAGAGATGATTTACAATGACAGGTAAGATGTTGATATTATCAATAGGAACTAAAAAAGATGAAAGAGAAAAGACAGAAAAGAGAGGAGTAAAATAGGTTTGCAAAAGGTTTTGAGTACCTATTCCAATTACCATGCTACTCAGAAAAAGAGGGGTTTATCTTAAAATGAAAAAGAAAGCTTAGAAGGAAGGCCAGGTTGGGTGGGACTTTGAACAACCAGGTCTAGTTGAAGGTGGCCCTGTCCATGGCATGGGGCTGGAACTAGAATAGCTTTAAAGTCCCTTCCAACCCAAACCATTCTATGATTTGAAAATTCAAGAATAGCAGCAGATCAGAAGCACTTGTGTTCTGGAAGGAGAATTTATTAAAACTCATTTAGACTAAAATAAAATTTAAATTTAAAAAATAAAATAATAAAAACTATAAATAAAAATTAAAATAAAATATTAAAAGTAAAATAAAAGAAAATCTAAAAAGTAAAGTAAAACTAAACAAAACATAAAAGTCTGGCAGGTACACTACAGTTGAATTTATATTGAAAATTAGTATAGTACCACACGGCATCATGACTAGAAGTTTCATGCAAGGTGAATGGATTAAGTCCTATGGGAGAGGGATTAAATCTTCTTTTACTAACAGTGCAATATGCAACTGTTAATTTTGTGCAAGAGGAACTTGTTATACAAGGTCACCCAATAACAGCACTCTTGTCCCAATGCTATTTAATATTCCTACTCTTGATTTAGACAAGAATATAAAGATATTTCAAATTAAGTGAATGGATAACACAAAAAAACTCGACTGGGACTGTATAAATATGAAGGACACTTGGTTGCTGTTCTGAGACACTCTGAACTTCCAAGCCCAATTATCACAATCCAACATTATGATAAAGGTTTGTGTAAAGAAATACATTGGGAAACAAAGGAAAGTATCTTCTAGCTGGGAGATTATGGCTTGGACTCAAAATGTTGTGCAGGAAAAAAGGGTTTGGTCATGATCAGTGAGAACTTAAACTGCAAGTAGCTGATCCACCTAAAGATGGATCAGCTGACAGATGAACACCTCATTGCATGTGAATTAGACTCCACTGCAAGAACCAAGCTTTAACCCAGATATTTATCCTGAATCGAGTTAAATTAAATGGCCACAATTGAGTATAGAAATGAAGCCTAACGATTATACATCACCCAGAGGTTAACCAGCCAGTATTTCAATTCCCACAGCAGTTAATGTAAATATGCCTCCAGATTTGTGTAATGAGGACTTCTGTATAATTCTGAGCTTCAGTGTTCAAAAGCCTTGTATATGTAGTATGTCCCCTCCTTGTTCAGAAGAAAATGCAACATGAACTTGCTTGGATTTCTTCATCTGTTGATCAGGTTCTAGGAACTATTTCTGTGGTGATTGTCAGCTTATTCACAACGGCACACCAGATAGGGCTCCTCCTAGTGTATCCTGATGCATAAAAGGACACATTTGTAGCTTGTGACGTAAAAGTAGATTCCTGAAAGAGCTGATAAAAATCATTATGACAGGGAATAGAGGGAATTGCCAAACTGAGAAGTATTTTTCCTTCCACTTGTAAAGAGTACACAGAAACCTATGTATATAGAAACTTGGTGTTGAAACAAGCAGTCTGTATAGCTCTGATTACAACCTTTTCTGAAAGGTTTTAAAGTTACAGTCTTTCATAGAATCATAGAATAGTTAGGGTTGGAAAGGATTCTCTATGTCCAGCCCCCCTGCCATGGGCAGGGACAGCTCACACTAAACCATGTCACCCAAAGCTCTGTCCAACCTAGCCTTGAACAGCGCCAGCAATGGAGCATTCACAACTTCCCTGGGCAGTCCACTCCAGTGCCTCACCACCCTTACAGCATATTCTTCCTCATAACCAATCTAAACTTCCCCTGCTTAAGTTTGAATCTGTTACTCCTTGTCCTATCACTACAGTCCCTAATGAAGAGTTCCTCCCCAGCATCCCTATAAGCCCCCTTCAGATACTGGAAGGCTGCTATGAGGTCTCCACGCAGCCTTCTCTTCTCCAGGCTGAACAGACCCAACTTTCTCAGCCTATCTCCATACAGAGGTGCTCCAGTCCCACGATCTTCCTCATTGCCCTCCTCTGGACTTGTTCCAACAGTTCCTTGTTCTTTTTATTTTGAGGACACCAGAACTGCACACAGTGCTCCAAGTGAGGTCTCACACAAGCAGAGGGGCAGGATCACCTCCCTCGACCTGCTGGGCACGCTCCTTTTGATGCAGCCCAGGATACAGTTTGCTTTCGGGGCTGCAAGGGCACACTGCAGCCAGCTCATGCTCATTTTCTCGTCGACCAACACCCCCAAGTCCTTCTCCGCAGGGGTGCTCTGAACCTCTCCTCTGCCCAACCTGTAGCTGTGCCTGGGATTGCCCCGACCCAGGTGTAGGACCTTGCACTTGGCAGGGTTAAACTTCATCAGGTTGGCATCAGCCCACCTCACAAGCGTGTCAGGGTCCCTCAGGATGGCATTCCTTCCCTCCAGCATATGGACCGAACCACTCAGCTTGGTGCCATCAGCAAACTAAACATTCAATACACTATCTTCCATACTGTGAATATGCTCCTTTGCAAAAAGTCCTCAAAATGAGAGGTGGAGTAGACGGTGGCTTTCTTCTAAATCCGTCATCTCTGACTTATATTAAGAAGCATACTAGATTTCAAATAACCATGTAATGTCCTTTTTTGAAGAAAAGCCTTCTTTCTATCTAAAAACTTTACAATAGCTTTAAGGATTCATTTCATAGAAACAAAGCACCTTATTTCCCTGAAATCTTTTCTTGAACTCGCATCCTCTTTTTCAATAATGCTTTCTACTGCCGCACTACAATAGCTTTAGAATACCATAGATGATTGACTTTTTTTATCTGTGAATTCAAATCATACAGTGTAAAGTTCTTGTTACCTATTTACTGAATTTATCTTTCATTATACTGAAATATTTTTAGTTTGTGTGTCCTGATACTCACACATTCTTAAGCATGACAGCAACCATAAGGTTGAAATACTGAAGGACACCAAACAAGCGAATGTGAAATGCTCATATCTTCAAGCACTTAAAGCATGGGACAAGTAATAAAGCCTAGGACAAATAAAACAAGTAATAGGAAAGCAACCAGACGCATCTCTGAAGGAGACTGAAAACAACACTGAAGCTTTCAAACACAGGGAAATTGGGCACTGAATGCAACTAAACTGATTTTACTGAAACTATGTTTTTCAATGGAATAGATTGATTTGTAGAAAGCAGGCTATTATATTTGCAACTCTTTTTTTCAGGCACACAGCAGTTGCCAGGAAAGGTCTACTCAGACTTCCTTCAGGAAGTGGGACACTGATCTTTCAAAGCCCAAGTGAATTACAGCATTACTGTAGATGAATTCTTGAGCCGCATGCATGCTCATGTCCTTTTTAACGTGTGATTTAGGTGCCTGCCTTCTGCAAAGCATGAGTTTTTGGTTTACCATTTGACTGCTTCGCTTTGTCTTCCCAAGAACATATCCTTACGTTGATAAGTATCTTGAACAAGATAACTACATGCCTCTAGTACAGCCCTATCTGGTACCACCTATATGGGGCAGATGTCATTGGAAATGTCACCATTCAGCCAAGAATGTCTCGAGTCTCAAAACTCATTTATAAGAGCAAGCATCCAATAATCATTTTTTAAGGCTAAATTTTGTTTAGTGTTGCTAAGAAAAGCTATTAAACACTATTACACCTAAACCACCTCAGTCTGCTCGGTTCTGCTGTGCAGGCAGGAAGTTATTTGCATGACATATTTACAGACCTTTGGGATATTGACTACACACAGATAAAGGACCTAAAAATAGATGTCTTCACTATTGAAACATCAGACCCACATGACAGCCATAAAGGAAGGCTAAGCTTTTGGGGGCATCTAACACATCTGAAATTTGCACTCACAGTACTACATAAAATTCCATCTATTTTAACAAGTGCAAACAACTGTGAACAAGGTCCACATGGACATTTCTGGAGTCAAGAGCCTTACAACTGAAGCTCATTTAGGAACACTGTGAAAGTCTTTTTTAAGATCCTGCACTGCTACAAATACCTTCATGCCGGCATTGGTGTCACTGAGCTGGAAAAGAATGGAAACTGTGGATACTATCACAGGCCAGTAGTTAATCAGGTTCTTGGCTGTGGAATAATTCTAAAGCCTAAGGCACACTAAATGTCATATTAACTTCCTGGAAGACCTCTGAAAAATAATAGGTTGTTTCTTCATTTCTGTTCAGAACATAAAGATACACATTCCTGATGTTCAGAATTTCCTGTGTACTTGAAGACTTCTTCAAGAAGAGGTGAGCATTAGGAAGGATAGTCCAGTAGTACAACTTGTTTCATATTCCTATCATTTCAAAGCTCAATAACTAGTTGCAAAAACACTTGTAATACTTTGACTAACCCTAAACACGGCTAATATGAGACTAGGGAGTATGCCAAAGTGTTATCGGAGACCAAGTGTTAAAAGCACTTTGGTCCAGAGAAAGTGTATTCCAACCATGAAAAAGAGAAGCTCTAGGCTTCATTGCAGGCACTTCTGCATTGTTGGGAAAACACCAATACTTGTCTCCTGAAACACCTTGACTGCTTCTCAGCACATTTGTAAGGCTTTCTGCAGTTAAGTACTACTTTCCATAGACATCTTCCACAATGAGAAGTGCTCTAAGAAACCCACTACTTCATGAAGATAATAAAATGTAGCAAAAATAAATGATTACATCCATAAAACTGGTCATGACCTCATTACTGGCTGTAGGACAGAAACTGGAAGACAGTTGTCAGCTCAGAAAATCACCAGCCATATAATGGTGCAAAAAGACCTTATTGTGGCCTTTCAGTACTTAAGGGGCTTATAAGAAAGGTGGGCAGAGACTTTTTATCAGGGTCTGTTACAATAGGACAAAGGGTGATGGTTTTATAGCAAAAGAGGACGTGCGAAGGAAATTCTTTACGATGAGGGTATTAAAACATTGGCACAGGCTGCCCAGAGAGGCGGTGGATGCACCATCCCAGGAGAAGTTCAAGGCCAGGCTTGATGTGGTTTCTCAGCAACCTGGTGTAACTGAAGATATCCCTGCTCATTGCAGGGGACTTGGACTAGATGAGCTTTGAAGGTCCCTTCTAACCCAAACTATTCTATGATTCTATGAACATTATGTGGCAGACGTCAAGGTATTGCCAAATACCAAACATTCTCCATGCAGCCTTGGCTGGGAGCTCTCCTTCTCCAAGAGATAAAGATGGCACTTTCGCGCACTTGTTTTATGACAGCTTAAAGGAAAATTAGGAATTTGTGGTAGCAGAGCTTTAGCTCCCATGAAGAGCAATGGCTTAAAACGGAATGGTTTAAAAGGGAAATATTTTGCCCCTAAACAAAATATTTCAGTTTTGAACCTGCATTTCCTAAACAGCCTTTGTTTACTGCAAAAGCTCCAAGAGACTGAAAACTCAGTTTTCCTTTAAAAAAAGGCAGGAAAACATTCAGTTAGTTAATTCTACCTTGTGCAGCTATTCATAATGTTTCAGGTAAGCAATTACAGTTTTAAACGGAGAAATTATTACAAAGATCATTCTGTATCTGAATGCTAATTTAAGACATATTATGTAGAAATAATGGAATAGTGAACTCCAGGTGGGTAGAAGTATGGATCTATTCCTTCCAAATATGTCATAATAAGCCCAGCAACACAGAATCTGCTCTCTGCCAGAGGTATAAATGAATTCATGACAAAAAGCAGAGGCATCACACCATAAATGATGTCTCTTTAGGTCCTTAAATTCTGCTCTTAATAAGAAAGATTGGAATAAATTGCAGGGTTAGCCCGTTTGCTCCTTTTACTATAAATGTTCATGTAGAGGGCTTCCAAGAGCATTAGTGAAATAAAACATGTAAGTCATCTGTCCTCTCACTAGTAGAATCTGACTGATTCATCCCTTGAAAACTAGAATGGATTATTTCAAACAGAATTGACAGCATCAGCCATCTGTGAACAATCCACCTATGTCTAACTTCCCTGACCTTTTCTTGCAGTACCAACTGCCTTGGCAACTCTAGTCAAACCTCATCACAGCCTTTACCCAGCTCCCGCATATGCTTTAAATCAATCAAATCCAGTAAAGGCAACATCAGCCTGTGTGTTTCCTTCTCTGATGCTCTAGCTTCTTCTTTGTGCACTTCATCCATCATTAACACATTTATTGCAGACGAGGTTGGGTAGCTCTGAAGGTTATGAATGGATGACTGAACTTTTTAGGTCAGATATGACAGATTTGCAGAACAGATTAGTGGCACTTCAGCTACAGACCGAAGAAAAAGAGTTGTTCTCTAGATCAAGAATATTTGCAGCATAGAGTCCTCCCATGGGTCTTGAAGTAGGTGAGCCAACAATGGCAGGAGCAGGTCTTCAGGGGTAGTTTTCCATTTGACATCATGTGAAATGCAAGTGACTTATTTACCTCTTCCTGAGGGACTCTTCCCCAGGGACTGCAGCAATAGGACAAGGGGTGATGGGTTTAAACTGAAACAGGGGAAGTTCAAGCTAGACATGAGGAAGAAGTTCTTCACTGGCACAGGTTGTCCAGAGAAGTGGTAAATGCTCCATCCCTGTCAGTGTTATAGGCCAGGCTGGTCAAAGCCTTGGGCGACACAGTCTAGTGTGAAGCACCCCTGCTTGTGGCAGGGTGTTGGAACTGGATGATTTTACGGTCCTTTCCAACTCAAACCATTCTGTGCTTCAATGATTTGATATTCTCTTTTTATACAGCCTTCTCCAGCATAGTTCATGGTTTGATTACAGATTCTGAGAGATATAATTCCAAATTATAAACAACAAATATATTAAGGCCATTTACCTAAAAAAGATGTCACTAATTGATGACTGTTTTGTGCCCAAAAGAGAACACTAATTTTAAAGAGGAGCCTCTCATTCATTTGCCCCACTAATGTAACGTTTTATTTGTAAAAAAATGGACTTGATCAACATGCTTGGAGAGCAGAAGTGGAGCACATTTGTAGAGAAAAAGTCTCGATTAATCTCATGTATAAAATATTTCTTTGAAAAAAAATGTCCAAATATAAGTTAGCATTTTTGTTAAAAGCTGTAGTAGAAGTGGGTACTGGATCCAACTGATTTTTACATTTAACTTTGAGAAATAATTATCAGTAAAATAGTTTATAAAAATTCAGCTTATATTTGATGCATGAGCAAACTCACTTTCTCACATATGAAAGTCATTTTGTATATAATCACAGGGTTGGAAAGTACCTTAAGATCATCTAGTTCCAGCCCCCATGCCATGGGCAGGAACACCTCACACTAGACCATGTTGCACAAGACTCCATCCAACATGGCCTTGAACGCTGCCAGGGATGATCTATGTGTGTAAATCTACTTTCACATGCACAGAAGAATGCAGATTTACTTATGTGTCCTATGCAGTTCTATATCTGTGTGCTTATATGTGTGTTAGCAAGTGGGAAAATATTCCTCTGAAATACCTGCTTGTCTGGACAAGAAATATCCACATACACCCATGAGCTGGTGAATCCAGAGGGGACTCAAGTGCTTCCAGTTGATCTGGGCAGACACAGATGTACTTTGGTTTACAAATTTACCCTTTCATTCTCTATTTAGTTGATATTGGGGAAATTCTCATAGGGTAACAAGGAACACAGGCATATAAAAGAAAATCATCAAAAATGTTATATAATTAGGTAGGTTTTGTGTGAGCTGGGTAAGAAACTATCAGTTTCAGTGGTGTTTCTCTGGTGCTCATCACCATAGTATCTCAGTCTAATAAACATTAATGAAACTATATTCCTAATGCCCTTATGGGATAGGAACTGTACAGAACAAAAAGAACTAAGTAAATAAAGCCCCTTCATTCCTTATAGCATCTTTTGAAAAGGTCTTTACTCATTTAGTTAAGGATATAAATCACAAGCATCCACCTGCTTCCTACAAAGGAGTGAATCTTATAATGACACATGGTCATTATCCACTGAAGGCCTTTGATTTATTCATCTTAGCCCTCTAAAATAGAGAGATGCTACTATTCCTATTTGAAGTTTTTAAGTGGTTGATTCAAGGTGACCCAGGAAAACACTATACCACCTTACCAAAAGCGGTTTTAACAAATTCCTTAAGAGAGGGAATATGGAGCACTTTTGAGGAGATGGTGCATGAAATCATAACTGAAGCATTATTTCTGATAATGGTACTGACCTTTTGTAAGTGCTGTGATAAAACTGAAAAGGATCTGGAAAATATCTGCTCACCTTGACAATACTTCTAGATGCCCATTATCTATACTTTAATGTATATCCCCATTGAACACAAGTTGCCCCAAAAGAGGATACAGTAGAAGAATACAAGAAGTATGGAAATGTGCTGATTTAGTATTATGACTATGCAGCCTTCATATGAATTATTCCTCTTGTCCCCTAAAGATGCTCATTTTGCTATGTTATTTCTGCTTGGAGACAACCTGCTGAAAAAATTGCTCTGAACATTATATAGCAAATAATAACGCAGGCAGGCAGATCGTGCTCAGTGACATAGTTCTAGACCTATGATATTCATAGAACTACGGAGTGGCTTGGGTTGGCAGGGACCTTAAAAGATCATCTTTTAAGATGATCTCATAATGAAAGATTCGGTTTGTTTTCTTTTATTCTATTGGGGTTTGGGCTGTTGGTTTTGGGGTTATTTTACCTACCATAAATACATCTTATTCCCATTAGTTCTTACCCAACCCTTGTAAGCAGGAGAAAGTTTGCCCTAGGCTTTATAAATTCAAAAGCATAGAAAAAGCAAGGAGAAAAAAGTAATTTTGTGGTTTCACAAGGCACACTCTTTATGGCACTTCATTCTTGTTGCTATAAAAGGACTGTTGGGCGCTTTTTTTAGCAGTGTCACTATAAAACTTTATCAAAGGTTTTAAAGCAGTAGAAATTTTAAGTTGCTCCAAGCAGAATTTCTTCTACATCCTGCTCAATCAACACCATAGTTATTTATCTCAAAGTCTACTGTACTCTAGTTCAATGAAGTGAAATTTTTCTTCTAATGATTTTGGAAATGACTAAAGGTAACTTTTCCTTTTCCCTCAGAAAACTGTGCCTGTTCAGATACCACTTCCTCAAAAATAGCTAAACTGCACTCAATTAGAACAGAAACCACAGCTTAATATTCTCTCTCTCTCTCCTCTCTAAAATTATCACTGTGGAGGGGTGAAGAGGGTTTCTCTGCTTTGGACAAAGTAGAGAATACATACAATAGGAAAGGTGGAGACACATCTACCACAAAATACATGGTAGAATTGGCATCAGTTTTTGAGATAGGTTGTTATTACTTCAATATGTGTCTCTGTGCAAGGGGTTATGAAACCTTTTTCCAGATATACTATGTGAGAATGATATGGACTTTGGGGAAAGCTCCATTATTCCCCTAACATATAAGTTCATACAAAACCTTTTCAAATACAGTTTCTGATTTAATTAATACTTGATTTGACCAATACAGTTATTGCAATTCACTGGAAGCTCTGAAGAACTTGATTCAGGGACAACTCTAGCTGTTAAATTTGCAGGTTTCCTAATCAGTAATGAAATCCACATTACATTTACATCTTGGGTGACACAAAGCACACTTATAAACTTCCTCGGCAGCCTGTATTTAGTGCTTTCATAATCAAACACTTCACAGATACAAAAAGCACTGCATATCCAACAGGACTATGAAAAATTAGATTGAGCTGAATATTTAAGGGGGCAATTTTAAATAAAAGATGAGTTAAAAGCAGCTTTGAGGTGTTACACATTCTTGTTCTTTGCTCTCGTGCCAGTTTTCCATGTGTTGCCCAAAAAAGTCACAAGACAGCAAGACCTGAATCTACAACACTCACCACATTTTTGTTTTCAAGCAAAAAGAAGCCAAGTTGTGTCAACAGGGCTCCTCCGTATGCCAACCTTTCAGAGTTGGTGTGGCTGGTACACATGCTTGTGATTACTGGATTTGAGCAGGCAAGAGAAAGAATAAATCTAACTTAGTCAGATACAAGAAATACCGTGCCCAGTGACAGCAAGAGGAGTAATGGCCACAAACTACAGTTAAGAAAGTTAAACCTCAACATGAAGAACTGCTTTATTTGAGGGGCATAGCCCTGGAACAGGCTTGTGGAATCTCCATCTCTGGAGACATTCAAAACTCACCATGGACATGTCCCTGTGTGACCTGTTCTAGGTGGCCCTGCCTTGGCAGGAGGTTGGACTGGATGATCTCCAGAGGTTCCCTCTAACCCTAATGACACTGTGAAATACACTTGCTAAATACATTGTTAGACTTATTTTTCCTTTATTCATTTAGGAAGGAAACATTCTGAGAACTACTAAATCATTAAATAGTAGATAAATATAAAACCAAACTGACAGCATCTCTTTAAATGAACCTGGCTTGGGATTTAGGATTTTATGCCAGAATGCAATTTTTCCTCTGTACATCAAATTGACCTACACTTTCAGTGTCACATTTTACCTGCACGTCTTTCTAAAACATATAATGCTGACTCCTTTTCTGAGTTCTCCGAGTTGCACACGAGACTAGATGCCCTGTTTCTGTCAGGGATAGAGGTAATTTCCTTCCTAGTAGTAAGGTGATCTGTTCTGCATTTAGTATGAGAATAATATTGCTGACACACTGATGTTTTAGTTGTTGCTAAGTAGTGCTTGCCCTAACTCAAGGACTTTCCAGCTTCTCATGCCTTGCCAACAAGAAAGCTGGAGGGCACAAGACACTGGCAGGAGACACAGCCAGGACAGCTGACCCCAAATGACCCACTTGATATTTCATAGAATCATCGAATCACACAATAGTTAGGGTTGGAAAGGACCTTAAGATCATCAAGTTCCAATCCCCCTGCCATGGGCAGGGACACCTCATGCTAGATCATGTCACCCAAGGGTCTGTCCAACCTGGCCTTGAACACTGCCAGGGGTTGCGCATTTACCACTTGTTTGGGCAAACTGTTCCAGTTCCTCACCACCCTCACAGTAAAGAACCCATTACCACTGGTCCTATCACTACAGCCCCTGATAAAGAGTCCTTCTCCAGCATTCTCATAAGCGCCTTCAGATACTGGAAGCTAAAGACCATAGGACATCATGCTCAGTATATGAATCAGGGGAAAGCTGGCTGGGGGCCACTGCTTCTGAACTGTCTGGGCATCAGTCAGTGGGTGGTGAAAAATTGCAGTGTGCATCGCTTGGCTTGTGTACTCCGATTCTTATATCGTTATTACCATTTTCTTCCTATTCATTAAACTGCCTTTATTTCAACTCACAAGTCGAAACTTTCTTTTACTCTTCTGATTCTCTTCCCAATTCTGTTTGGCAGGGCTTCAGTAGGGCTTAGCTGCTAGCTGGGATTTAACCATGGCACTAAACTATGTATTTCATTAATGACACCTGAGAACTTCTGTTATTCTGAAAATGAAAATACTAGAAAGAGCTTGGACATCAGAACATGACATATAGCTGCTGTGTGCAAAATTTGCAGTGCATTTTTATCCTTGAAATGATTCTCTCTGCGCTCTCAAGGAGCTACAAATTCATAGTCTGACAGCCTAATATCAGCTGTGATAGCCTTCATTCTGCCACACTCCCTTGGAAAGGGTAATTAATGTAAGCATATGAGAAACCATAATTGACATTCTGATCAATAAATGTCTGCTTGGCAAACTTGCAAACGACATTGAAGTGTATTCCCAGGAGCCATTCAAATACCAGCAGAGGGGCACAACACATGAATGCCTTCAGCCTCTCTGCAATGGTACAGTTGGGCATTAGGAATCAAATATTTTTCTCATCTTTTCACAGCAACTACTGCAGTGGTTTCTACCTGAATGAAACAGCTCACACAAGTTTTATCATTAAAATGATATGTAGGCATATATTAGTATAATGAAATGGGGTTGGTTTGTCATTTAACTCTGGGTTGCAACAGCCAAATTATAAAGCAAAATCATTAAAAGAAGGAAGCACTCTGCTGTTCTAGCTGATGGTATAATCTCTTCTCCCCTGGGACAGTGAATTCCTACATACCACAGCCAATACATCCCGCAGAACACCTATTTCAATCTTGACACTGACCACGAGAACTTAATATAAAGGCCCAATATCCGTTCTTAAGTTCTAAAGGAGATGCATGACTCTCTCTAATGCATGTTTTTCATCAAAGAGTATTAATTTAAAAACTGGCCACCTGTTTGTGATGTAACAAAAAGGATTTTAGGAAAGGTGGGTTTAAAGGAAGAAATAGCAGTGTACATACAAACTTGACTAACCACAGGTATAACAGCATTAAACAATATAACCCTCATTTTTTTCAGGGTACAGTGAAAGGTAACCAAGAGACTTCAAATTCTGATCATTATTAATTGTCATGGGTTCAGCAGTAGCAGTGATTTTTCTCTTTCTCGGTAGCTGGTGCAGCACTGTGTTTTTGACTTTCGGCCTGGGAACAGTGCTAATAACACCAATGTTTTTAGTTATGGCTTAGTGATGTTTGGTCTGGCCAAGGACTTTCTGAGCCTCATGCTCTGC
>JAOEHY010038044.1:18388-46407 GCA_025447955.1 Psilopsiagon aurifrons
TGTTCAGCCTGGAGAAGAGAAGGCTGAGTGGAGACCTCATAGCAGCCTTCCAATATCTGAAGGGGGCCTATAGGGATACTGGGGTTGGACTCTTCAATAGGGACTGTAGTGATAGGACAAGGAGTAATGGGTTCAAACTTAAACAGGGGAAGTTTAGATTGGATATTTGGAAAAAATTCTTTACTGTAAGGGTGGTGAGGCACTGGAATGGGTCGCTCAGGAAAGCTGTGAATGCTCCATCGCTGACGCTGTTCAAGGCCAGGTGGAGAGAACATTGTGTGACATGGTTTAGTGGGATCTGTCCCTGCCCATGGCAGGGGGGTGGAACTAGATGCTCTTAAGGTCCTTTCCAATCCTAACTATTCTGTGATTCTATGACTCTGTTTCAGAACAGAGGACAGCTTCTAAAATATGGGGGCTGGTCTTTTAAGTTCAGTCCTCTCTGTAGTAGCACATGGTACAGCATAGCTAGAGCATCTTATACCAGAAGGGCACATATGACTGAGAGAAAAATGAATTGCAGTGATTTTTGTGACTACTGGTTCCACTTTAAAAAGCTAATAAACAGAAGGACATGCCATGACTTTTGACTACTGGCTGTGAACATAAGTAGTCAGCAGCATCAGCAATCGGTTAGCATGTATTTCTCCTAATACTTTCAGGGAGTTGTTCAACTGTTTATTTATTAAACAAATTGTAACACTACATGCCATAAAGCAAAACTGCTGCTTGGAGTGTAACCTAAGTGATAAGAGTAGAAAAAATTACACTTGCATCATGTAAGGTAAAGATTTAAGGACAGCCAGCCTTATCTTCAAGACAGCAGTGAATCTCCTTGATATATACCCTGAAGTGGAAATCAACAGTTGTCTGTTACAGTGATTTGGTGCTTGCCTCTGAACTAACTGCCAGTGGCTATAGAGGCAAGTGGCCATAGTGACTAGAAGCAAGATATTGAATTAGATAAACTTATAATCTGATTCACAATGATCATATTTTTCCTAAGAAAAATTAATTTTGTACATATTCATCAGCTCAGCTGACTGCAAGAACTGAAGCACTTATTATTACTGTAATATTAAAAGATCTAATTAAATCCATCCACTCCCTTTAATATCACATATAATAATTACTTTAGTGTTGCACAAAACTGTTACATTTCTGAATGCTAATTCAAAAACTAACTTTTGTCTTCTCCGCCTCATTCTTGTCCTCACCCACATGTTTGTGAAGAAGTATTGGCAAAGCGTTTTTCTAAGTTGTTAATTAGACCACTGTGTACAGAATAATATTCTTTCATTACAGGAAATTACAAGAAAGCTCTTTTCCAGCAGAGAAAAAAGCGTGACTCCAGTGCACACTGTCCTCTCTTACTTGCTTTAGGAATAGTTTTCAAAACCCAGAGGAACAAGAAAGTTGTAACACTGACAATGTAATGACTTCTTTGCAGTTGGACCTGAATAATCAAGAGGTTATTATGGAACTCAAGCTGAGACTTAGCCGTATATGTTCAATAGCCACATATCAGAGGAATAATTTTATACTACCTGCTTATATGTTCTGACTTTTAACCAGAATGGTTAAGTAATGTCACTTCATTAAATTAGGAAGAAGACAGTCCATTCCTATCTCTGAAACCTCCTGAAAGACTGTGAATAAGACCTGGAGTAAAGCAGCAGCTCTGAGATACTAGCATTTACACTAACTTCAGTAACATAAAGGCAAAGTTTCCAGTGCAAGAGAGGTTCCCTTTACCAACAGTGGAACAGGCAGTCAATAAATTTACAATCTACAAAGCCATAGATGAAGAAAAGTGTTTGTTATTCTGAAGATACTGGCTTATATGAGCTCTGCATCTATACTCAGATTTAAAGAACATTCACACATCAAACACATAATATGTAGCTCAGTCCAAGTTTGTCAGGATGTGCCAGAAAGGTTATGCCCTAAGAACTCTTTCCATTTCCATCCATATCATTATTTTCGTTCATATGCCTTTTTTTTCCCCCACCAAGAAAGTTGAGATAAAGTGGTGGAACACTTGAAAGAAGACTTGAAAGTTCATAAACTAGAATACAAAATTGAAACAGTTCAGAATAACAGAATTTTGAAAGGCTAATTTTTAGAGGTTACCAATTCAAGTTTAAATGTCAGTGCAAGAAGTGACTTTTATTAACAACATGTTGGACAACTTTTGCATTAAAAGTGAAAGCAGAGAGTGCAAAACAAGTAATTCTCCTATGACAGAGACCTTTTCCAAAAAGGTATAGTATTTTGTTGCTTAGGGGGTAGAAAGACACAAGGGATATGTTTTCAGTAATAGGAGGTGGGTTTTCTGTCCTAGACACAAGGAAGAAGTTCTTTATTGTGAGGGTGGTGAGGAACTGAAACAGGTTGCCCAAATGTGTGGTAAATGCCCAATACCTAGCAGTGTTCAAGGCCAGGCTGGACACAGCCTTGGGTTTAGTGTGAGGCATCCCTGCCCAAGCAAAAGGTTTGAGATGGATGATCTTAAGATCCTTTCCAACCCTAACTATTCTATGATTCTATGAAGTCTCCACATATGCTTTTTGTAAGAGCACATATTAAGTAGTCACTTGAAGCTGCGTTTTCTGACTTTCCCCTAAAATAACCTTCCTTTTACATTTTTATGTTCAAATATTTTACTAGAGCTTAAGTGAGTTAACGGTTGGAAAAGAGAAAATCAATACTTGATCAGGAAAAAGTAATATAAAAACAGGGTTAATCTGAGAAACCAGAAGCAGCATCTCAGTTCAAGAAACCCTCTGCACGCCTTACCTATTCAAGTGTTAATTCTACCTCAGCAGGAGGAAGAGAATTAGTACTGGATCAGTCTGCACAAACTACCAAGTGCAGCTGAAGAAAGCCTAGAGATTTTAAGAGAAAAGCAATGTTATGAATTGATAAATTTCACAGCTACCTCTTCTTACAGATATGCTAGCTGCGTACAAAGATTAGAGTTTTAGAAAGGATTTACAAAGCCCAAGGATTCAAACACTTGTTCAGATCCATTGGCTGCTTCTGAAAATCTCAGCCATAACTGTTTCTTTTTCTGCAGGGTTATGTGCTATGCTCTGTTTGCATTCTGAAATCACTGATGGAAAAATACTGTTTATTTTGAGCCAGAGTTAGGGCTGCAGTAGCATGATGAAATATGTATTTCCATCTGTTTGATCAGAATAATCCTCTTCCATCTATAATGTATTCAACATAAGCATTATGATATCTTTAGTCATTAATTCCCCTGACATTAAGTGTTTGGGATTCCAATGTGAAGCAGCAAATTAGTGCATAACTACACTTAGTAACTACATTTAGTTTTCAGCAAAATTATTTGGGGTTTTTTTGCCATTGAAATTTCACAGACTTGGTTACTATTTTGTTACTTTACTTACATTAAAGAATGAAAAAACAGTTTATTGAATCAAAAACCCCTGACATAACAGTGATGATAAGGCATATTTTATTCCCCCTTCTACTTTTGAGGTCACCCCGGAGGAGCCCATAGGTTAAGAGGCACCGTCTGCAAGTATAAAACCAGTTTGCACCAACAAGACTACAATATCAAGAAAATATTCATCTCCTCAGCATCTCTTCTTTTCACTGTTGAAAGATTTTACCAGTAGCACAATCTCTTCTCCATTGCTACCATCATAAAGCTTTGGTGCAGATATGTGAAAGTATGTTTGCATTTCACCTCTCCAAAACACTTCATGATATCTTTGCTCTCCAACTGTAGGAGCCACCTTCCTTCTTAGGAAAGAAACGAATCATTTTACTTTTTAATACTTTTACGTTGCTGTCTAAAACAGGATGTCAGGATTTTCCTGATTTACTGACTCAGTTTTCTTCAGTGTCTTTTTTTCCTCTACATAACTGCATTAAAACCAACTTCCACACATCTGTAAACCCACAACTTCAAACTTTCATGAGCTGCTCTGCCATAATTTCCTCCTCAGTTTCCATTTGCTTCTATTTCTCCTTGTCTCTTTTCTTGATTCTCCTGCTCTCCCGATTTTTTCCTGTTGGTATCCTTTATCTCAGATGTTTAACACCTTTCAATGGAAAATTTGTCCTCTTACAGACCCAAATCTTCTGCAACAGATTCATTTTTTATTAAATATATAGGACAGGAATGAAATCTAAGAGTCCAACTGACTCTAACTTCCACATGTTCACAGAAAAGTCCTCTTGCTTATTCTGAAAACAAAACAGCCTACCAAAGGCTTTTCCCCAGAAATAATTTGCATTTATAATTCAGCCTCTGCATTCAAGGACATAGAAAAGTCACGTAACAATTATGTGAGTTTTTGAAATCTATGTCATTTTAGCATTCATTGTTATCAGAATGATTCTCAGAGTGTTCTCTAGTGTTGGATCATGTTCTTAGCATAGCCCTGACAAAAATAAGAAGCTGCATAATTCATTGATAGGATTTTTGTATTGTCTTTCCTCATGGTGCAAATGAAGCCTTTTGTGATTTTAACATCCCATCTGCTCCTTGCCAGAGGACATGAAGCTGCAATGAGACTGGCCCACAAAACAAGTTGCAATTCCCTTTTTAGTCTACCTGAAGCACAGATAGCATCATCAATAATGTCAGCACAGTAATGGGCTTTGTTTGTTAACTGGCACTTCTCTGCAAGCTGACTGGCTAAGAACTGGGCAAAGATCTTAAAGTTACCCATAAAGAACAGCTATTAAAAAAACACTTTGTTGACAGCATTAGTATTTTAAATTCATAAAGATAAACTCTAGCAGAACAAAATGCTCATATTCTATCCTGCTGATGAAAGATAATCCTACCTAAAATAATTACTTTAATGTAGCTCCCAAGATTTCCAGTGCCAACTTTTATGGATTTTGTTAAAGGTCGTATGTGGTAGGTGACCAATTTCTACTTGTCTCTTGGGTAATGGCTTAAGACAGGATTCACTTTGTCAGATTAGGTAAGTCAGACTTTCAGGGTCAAAGATAATTGTTAGTCTCCTTTGAAAGAGAAGCACTACCAAGGAATAAAAGATAGGTTTGTGAACGTAGTTAAGAGACAACATGTTAATTGTCTATTATTCAAACTAAAGCGCATTGCTTGCCCATTAGGTCTGCACTAAAGAAACATAAATGAATGCACACATGGAAGGTCAGAATTTTTATAACCCTCCCTCTCAAATTGTATGTCACAATATTTTATTTGCTTGGTTTACAAAAGCAACTCAATCTAAATGCAGCTCCCCTTTAAAAACACCACTTTACAAAATTCTACTTACTTTTGTGATAGGAAAATAAACTAGCCTAGTTAAACATGATTATTAAAATACTAGACCAAATATTATCTATTATTATTGTGTCAATCTTCTCAGCAAAAAAATAGACAAGTATGCATTTCGCCTAGGCAATTAAATTTTCACAACCATTTCTTCAGCACTGGTTTGTGTTTATAAAGGCTAAATATTAGGTGTTACTTATATACTTCTGACATGATAAAAGATGTAACAATCCAGACCCTATCATGTACTGACTGAAAACACTGAAATCCCTCTATCACAGCTATCCAGCTCAGAAAAAGGAGTATAATAAATTTAGCATAGACATTCACCAGAGTTATATTAGGGCTCAGCAGAAGGTGTTAACTGTATTAGGGAGTCATGAGGAGAAGCTTATAACATCTACATAACTTATGATTAACAAAATGAAACTGAATCCAGAATCTTGCAGCCAGATCTTTGAGAACAAATGCCTTCTCTCTTGGCTTGCAAGTCTTAAAACTCCACCTAAATGTCAATTCATTGGCATATGCTCCAGCTTGCATCTCACCCTGAACTTCTAAGAAATTTCAGAGCATTTATGCAATGTGCCTCACCAGCACTTAATATGTTCTGTCCTTTGCAGGCCAGTGTTGGTGTCTGATTTTGCTTTAACAACATTAACTGTAGATATTCTGTTGAGGGAATGAAATAAATGCTTGAATCTCAACAGAAACACCAACAAATATCACAAGAGAACAATAACTGACACAGCAGTAGCATGTGGACCAATGCGGCAGGCAGCCGGCTTCTGACATCCTTTTATTCTCAGAATGAGAGCTAAACCACAGGCAAAGTCTTCTGGTTGGTGAAGGAGCCAACTTGGAAAGTTTCCCTATATGAAACATGTTGCTTACAGCATGAAACAGGAAAGCTGAAGCAAACGGTCTGCACTATAATTAAGTCTGAACAACAACTACTCATGGCTTGATCACCAGCTAATTTTGTCCAGTTTGGACTCAAAAGCCTTCCAGTGTTGCTTCAACTGTGAGGAATATATTCTGTTCTTCTGGAAAATAAGAACCTCTGCTCCAAAAATAGCAGGTCAAATGCCCTGCTAGCATAACTCCACTAATTTCGAGGAAGTCATACTGGAAGAGAACTTGGCCAAGAAGGCCTAAATAAGAATTTAAATTAGATGTGAGACTCCAGTAAAGTTTTCTAACTTTTTCCTTCCCATCACTCTCCTGGGACCAGATCCTCAGCAGGCATAAATTACTATAGTGGCACTAATTTCCAACTGAGCCATGGCAATTTACACAGACTGAGGATGTAATTAGCTAGTGGTATACCTTTCCAGGATCGAATAGAGGAGCTCTCCACGGTGCTGCCAGAAGCAGCTGCATTTTGTTAACGTGAGGTATAGAGATCTGTAGGACAGATAGCACCACAATACTATCAGTTAATAACATTGAAAATTAATCTCACTTCATAGAAATGAAATGGTCTTTTGATTTCCAATGAATGACCTTCCTAGGTAAGATCAGAAGCCTGCCTAATCCAGGATCTTGTTGCAAACTATAATGAAAAGTGGAGATGCAGTGAAGAACTGGAACAAGAGGATAAACTGGTAGCCATGATTCTCCAGACTGATTTTACAGATTCCAATAATATGAGGTCCAGGAACAGGTCAGGCAAGAGAAAGTGCACTGTAAGCCAGTGGAATTATGGTAGTTCTAAGTGGAAAAAATCTCTAATCAAGATGAATATACGTAATTAATTCCGTACAATTCAGACACCGCAGAATTCTTATTTTACTGCATGCTTTAAAAAGAGTTGCTTATTTTTACGTCTTGCAGTTTCTTCCAGACATACGATAACAGAAAATAGCATTTGGCATGAGTATGTTATTGAAAATGGTTGATACAATTAACTGATGTTACTGATATATTTAAACCAAACTAAAAATTTAAACCAAGTTAATGGAACACAATATTGATCATGAAGTCCTTTCTCTTTACTTCAGCATTATTACCATTTTATGTTAACAAGCACTCTTTAGGTAACATGTATTAAACAGTGTATATCAAGCTGTTTACTCACCTAAAATTTTTTGGGAAAAGAAACAGAAAAGAATGACAAAGCCTTTCCCAAAATCCAGTAGGCTTAAAAGTGGTGAACTCAGGTAATTAATACATGCATAAGTCTTAATGTTTCCTTCTATGATTGTCAGCTGGTCTACATCTTTTAGCCTTGATAAGGCATGCTTTTAGAAAGTTTTCAGGTTTGGAAATCCATCATGCCCTTTGTAGGCTCTATTTTGGGGAGTTTATTAGACAGCAGTTGCCCATGAACAGGATGACTAACATCTCTCCAGATTAGTGGAAATTAGATATACACATGTTATTCTATGATTCTATGCTCACAGGTAGTATGATGCATAATCAGTAAAGGGAAAACTGTGGGCAAAATGAACCAGTGGACTGAGGAGGGGATTGTTTGTGGTTTTGCTTTTTCCATTTTACATGGTAAGCTCACTTGCAACAGCTCAGTAAATGTAGGAAGTTTAGAGTGAAAAAGTTGCCTATAACAAGAAAAGAAAGTCAATAATGGTAGACAGCTTTGGAACAATACCTGAAGACCACCATTATTCATGGCAAAGGAGTGCATCACTACAGAGGACAGTGAGAGAGTGAAGTGTGAGAACTAGTTGTCTGAATTAATTCAGACAATTTTAACTACGTAATATTCTGATTTTTCTTTCCTTTGGAAAATACATATTCAGTAGATGCAAGCTACTTTATTCACTAGCCATTCAACAGCCCAACAGCTGTATTTAAACAAAACTCAATGAAACTGGAGAGGAAAATAATATATAGACCCTCATATGCTGATAATAAATGAGACTAGAAACATTTATTGGCTGTGTTAATATTGCCTTAACAGTGAACATCACCAGGGCTTGACAAGCTTTTGAAAGGTTACAGCCAAAAAAAGAATTTACTTCCATCAAGGAATGCAATGCTTGCTGAAAAAGATATAATAAAGCAGTTGTAAGTGAAAGTAAAGTAGGAAAATACTGTACTTGATGCTACATGACATTCAGTGGACAATGTTCACATACGCTTTAAAATGTTGTAGCACAATAGCATGCTATTTTTTGATATACTTTTAAGAAAGTACTTTCGAATTAAGATCTTGCTGTGCTGTTTCAGCTATTTGAGTTTCCATATAATTTCAGGCCAAGTGCCTGGAATTCATTATATAGGTTGCATATCTATAATGTCTTACCCCCTTGCTCAGGAAAAATTTCATCTTGGCCAATATTATTTGTCAATGTGCAATTACTGCCATCAGTTATTTCCCTACTGAAATAAAAGTTCCCTGCTGACTGGAAGAACTTTACATTTAGAAGGTCTTCAGCAGTGCTGGCAAATAAAATAGCTTTCATTGGAAGACTGCTAACAGGAGCAGAAAAATGAACATGTTGCTTGCTATATCGTTATTATTTGTGTGTCGAGGGCTGTACATCAAAGTACAAAAATACTGTATTTTAGCATACAAAATATGACTGAAATTTGTTTAATTAAAGAATACAATTATACTTGTTTATGTTCAAAAAGGAAAATAAAATGAAGCATTGTAGAGAACTCACTGATCTGCACAATGACAGAAGTCATTAACTGAGCTATGGTTAAATGGTACTCATTTACTTCCAAAGGAAATGGGCCTGTGCAGTAGGTCTGCAATATATTTCGAAGTATTTTGCATTTCATGCATGATATATGAAATATGCATTCTGTTGACTGGTAACACAATCAGGAAGATATATTTTGACAGCTAAATGGTAAATTTAAATGTGACTTTCTTTTTAGCGCTCTGGAATTTTGTCTCTTTTTCTCCTGCATGTACAATATAACCGTACTGAAGGTTTTAAACATCCCACATGGCTTACAAGTAATGTATCATTCACTGCATTTAGATACATGTCAGCATGTACATTAAGTATAAGTTGAACATGCTGCTCTGTTATGATGTACTGTCTCCGGAATGTCTTCAGACTTCATCTGACAGTAGTTGTACTGATTACAGCTGGAATGCATAGACCAAGCAAATTCAAGGGACTAGGGACTTCTTGTCAGAGAGAATGGAGCATATTTTATGTTTAAATGGCAAAGGCAGTTAAAATGCTTAACTTTGCATGAAATTTTGTTTGGAGGAAGCTTTAACTCTACAGTTTTAGTAGCCAATTAAGAAAAATCTGTTAGAAGATACTACTCTGCAGTTTTATAGTTCTCATTACTGAAGGGTTTCAAAGCACTATACAACTACTGGACTGGTTCCTCATTTAGCAGGAACTGCTTTCATGCACAGATTTCATGGAATTATTTTAATAGACTTGTAACAACATTATAACACACTTAAGGAAACACCCTGATGTCTGCTTAGTATCATTATATCCATCTTACAGAAAAATGGAGCGAGGGAGAAAAATATCAGAAATACTAGAATACTAATTCACCTGGATTTAAGGCTGGATTCAGTTTAAGAGTAAAACATCTAAAGTTAATGGGAGCCCATATGAGGCATAGTTATACACACATATAACGCTTATAATGCCCTAGGATACCAGACATCCACAAGGAGGTGACACGGGAATGATGAGAGAGTTATCTATTGAAATGATACCCAACAACGATGAACATCAAAGGTACCAGACACATGTTTGAGACGTGATTATTCACTAAAGATATCTTCTGTACACAAAGCACTTTCCGAGTGCCACTGACTGTATGCTCGATGCAGTTGCCCAAATGCACATATCTCATGCCAATTTGGCTGCCCTTGGGGCTTCCATCTGGCACACAGCTGACACTCTAAAGTCCAAGTTTCCCTTGGTCTCTGTCATTTCTGACAGCTCCTTAAAGATTTCCTGGACATCCTAAGGCAATTCAATTGGCTGGTTGGCATTTTGCAGTTGACACCTATCTTACATGCAGACATCTGCATTTAGTACCTGAAGCTTAATCCCATCCTAGCTGTTTACATTTGAGGCACCCAGTTTGAGATCACTTTGCAGTTAATGGAGAGGAATAATCACATTTGGAACATGAATCGTCTGTAGAGCTTGCACTTCTACCATACGATGAGAAGAATCTGAAGTCATATAAAATGTGTCTGACTTGACTAAAATAGTATCACAATTCTCCCTGACAGCTAAAAATCCTCTCTGTGTGACCTGCTATTTGAAGGGAAGAAATGTCTACCACAAACCATACAGTAACACAAAAAAAGGACAATAAAACAAAAGAGAATCTATAAGGGCCCTACTAAAAGTAGATGAAAGGAAACTGACCATATAAGCACATGTGGCAGCAGCATAGCCTAGGAAATGAGAATAGACTTTAGAATAATACAGTGACTGCAAACACAGATGAAGAATTCTATATACAGCTTCAGAAGTTATTACCTGCATTTCATACCTAAACGTCTGACAGCTCATTTTATTTGTTTCCAGGTATGACCTAGCAAAATATATTAGGTTTCCCCAAAAGCTTTGTCTCATTGTATAGTTCTTTAATCAGTAACAAGGTGTTGTATCTGAGAAAACAGACCTTAAAGCATTACAGAATGGTCAGTCACATTGTGTAACCTTCACAGCAAGCCTGTCTGAAAGTTTAAACCCCTCCTGCTTGGGATGCCTGTAAGCTCCAAAATAAGCGTGATCAGATTATTCATTACATTTGCTTAGGTCTGTCTTGTCATGGTGTGGTTATATTATGTATTTGCCTTTACCTCCTTGTTTCTGTGATAAAAAGATGGAATGTAGCTAGTGTATGGGGAACACCACTTTCAAATTATACCTCTTTGTTCACAGCAAAGTAATAGTAATTTCATTATTTTCCATGTTATTCAAACCATGGTCTTGTTCTTACAATACAGTGCACCTTAAAAGACTCATTGTAGAGTTTATGTGAGGTCTGACTCTAAGACTGGTCAATCCACAGAACTTTTCTTCAAGGAAATTAAATCCCATAATTATTGACATCCTGGAAGACAAATGGCCCCAAAGGCTTGCAGCTGATCTATTGCTATAGACAAAAATCACACAGCATTTACTTATATACCAGTTACATTCTCTCTCTCCAAAAGAGAAATGGGTATTTCCAGGTCTTTAATTATGCTTTACTGATCAGATCAGAAATTACTCAGCATTGAAGACTATGCAGAGAGGTTTTGGACCCAGCTTTCTAGCAAGTAATGAAAAGAGCACGATACATACAGACTCTTAATTTGCAGGGCTATGGAGAATCTCAGTCCTTCACTGGATGCAGGGGAAAACATGGTGACAAAGATGAGGAAAAGGCTGAGGTTCTTAATCCCTTCAGTCCCTAATAGTAAGATCAGTTGGTCTCTGGTTACCCAATCCCCTGAGCAAGAAGACAAGGCATAGGGGCAGAATGAATCCCACTGATCTGAGGGGAAACAGTCAGTGGCCAACTATGACATCTAGATGCACACAATTCTGTAAGGCTGGGAGGGATCTATGCAAGCGTCAAGGTTGTCAAGCACACAAACAGGCTGCCCAGGGAAGTGGAGGAGTCAGCATCCTGGAGGTAATGAAAAGATATGTAGATGTGGCACTTAAGGACATGGCTTCATGATGGTCTTATCAGTTTGTCCTGGTTTCAGCTGGGATAGAGGTAATTTTCTTCCTAGTAGCTAGTACTGTGCTTTGACTCAACAATCTTAAAGCCTTTTCCAACCTGAACTGTACTATGATTCTATGACAGTAATTTAAAAATTATCTAAGCACCTCTGGTATTTTCTTTTTGTATTTTATAGGTAAGTAGAATCAATTTTGAATATAAAATAAACAAAGTCTTGGCACTATCTTGGAAGGAAAAAGAACAGGCTTGAACCTCATTAAAGAAGATTAAGTTTATATTGAAGACATACAGGAAAATAAACTGTAATAATTATTATTTTAGGTTGCTTAGAATATATAGTAAGAAGAAAGACAGAGGAAGGAAACCCAAAATGAATATATGCAAATATGTAGAAAAATTGATTGTTTGGGCACATTCTTAAGTCTGTGTTCTGATGGACGTTGTTTCCACTTCATTTTGTGGATCTTTTCTCTATCCCAGAAAGCCAGGCCGAGATTTATCTTGCCTAGTTTTAAGCACTGACATTATAAACATCTACATGTGATACAGTGACAAGCTGAGTGCTCCTTACTTGCTGTAGTCATTCACATCAATTGCGTTCTTTGACTTTAAGGGTAGTATAGAATGATTAGCATACATAGTAGATATCTGAATTTCATTACATGAATCTCAGCCTAGATAATGAGAAAGACATTTACCACAGTACATACATAATACTCAATTCATAAAAGCATAAAAATAAAATCACTGAAATGAAAAGCTATAGGTGTTCCTATTTTGAAAATAAGCCTATGTATAGCTGTCCAAACTGGTGTATGCTGTGCAATTGTGACAAACAACTGTCAGCCTGTGGGTTCAGCTGTTGGTTGCGTTCAGTAGAACATCCCTAACAACCAAAGACAAGCAAACCCTGATGGAACACGCAGCAACCAGGGGACAGTATCTGCTAGGCATTGAGAACTCATTTAAACCCATAAAAGTTTAAAGCACACAGGGTTAGTGCTTCAGTACCTAGCACTGTGTGCCTAGCACTGTGTGCATGATCAGCAGAGATAGTCTAGAAAGGAAGGTTATAATTTGAGCCCATTATAAGCCAATAAAGGTCCAGAATTATTCTCTCACTACTGCTATTTTACGTCTTTGGTTCTGACTTGCTAAGCACGAGCCTAATTTCAGTTTGACTGATTTATCTTTTCCAGTCATTAGTAGCCCAGCAATGATATGGCGTACATTTACAAAGAAGTTTGCTCTTTCCCTTGTTCTTCAAAAGGGTTGAAAGCAGAATAAAGATGAAGCAATTAACAAGGAAGAAATAAAACAGTGTGTTCTTTGTCTTCCAAACACTAATAAAACTGCATCATCTAAAACTAAGACAAGGAGAAAAAAAAAACAGTTTCAAAGAGAGAGTAAAATAAAACTGATTCTCACCCTAGTCTTCGTGGGAAAAACAAGCAAACAAAAAGCATATCACTTCAGGCCACAAGGAGATTCCCTCCAGCCTTGGAATTAATTATTTTTCAGCTTAATATTTTGTTGTTTTTTTAAAAAAAATTACAAAATACTTAAAAATCTGCAATAAAAACCTATAAAACAGTCAGTTCCCAAAATACTTTTGAATCCAAGCATGCATAGCACTCAAAGGTTTTTGCTTGTTCTCATCAGATTGTTTAATATCACTCAATTGGTTTATCTGATAAATGACAACTTGTGAATCACCATTATTTTATCATACACCTGACACTTAACTCTTCCAAATGCATAGGACACTTGAAAATGCTGCCTTTGTGTCTGGCTCTGAACACTGGTACTCACCACTTGCTTCTTTATCTAAAACACAGTCCGAGACAGAAAGAAACAAGAATGATTCCAAAATAAAAAGTCAATATATACAAATATAATTATATGTTATATATTCAATATAAAAATATAAATTTATATAAAATACAATGCTCTATGAGCATCAGATGAAAACCTCAAGCACATCAGGAATTATTGACCTTTTTAAACTAGTCTGGTATTGCATTTTAAAAGGATCTCATAACTTGGCAGTGATACACTTACAATTGTCTGTTCTGCTAATCTTAGGCTAGTAGAAATGGGTAATTACTAAGCAAAAGCTTCTACCTTTCTTTCGGGTATTGCCATTAAGTAAAACTTTGGAGACTGTCTGTTCCTAAAAGACACTCTCTGACTAAAAGTAATTTATTTCCACTGACATCTTGATGATACAAGCCTACATTCTTTACTCTGTAAGTTTACCGGTGCCTGTTAAAATACTCCTGTGAAGCAGTCAGCTACAGTTACAGAACTTGAATGAATAACTACCTTGCTAGCGATAAATGCCTCTTACTGCAATTGCTTTAACACTCCCATATGCTATAAGGAGGATAATGTATTTTCTAACAAGAAATTAGAAAATGCAGGTCTCATTATTTTAATGCACTAAAATTCAGTGTCAATAAATACAAAAATTGTAATAACAAGGAAATTCCTCCAATGGCTTTGCTTCACAAGTCAATGGAAAAGGCTCTTATCTAAGCATATACAAACTTTTCTCACAACTAGCATTGTCACATGCAGGGAAAAAGAACAACTCAAGAAAGATTGCTATGAAATGCCAGTTTCATACCAAAAAGCCTTCAGAAAGATTGCTATGAAATGCCCATTTCATACCAAAAAGACATCTTGGTATGAAACACTTGAACTTGATCTGAAAGGTCTTTTCTAATCTAGCTCACTCTATGATTCTATGTAAAGTTCAATTTATTATCTTTAAACCCCTATGACTTTAAATGTCTTTTCTTCCACATTTGAGTGCCAGATTAATCTTTGGAATATGTACATTTTTAAAGGCTGAGTGACATTTTCTTTCTATCTGATAAGCACAGGAAAATCTCCCGTTAGATTTTAGGACTTTGGGATAGAAGAACCAATGCATCTGGTGATGGCAATCACCCCTCAAAGTTCTTACACTAAGAAATTCAGGAGTCAACCCCCACTATTATCTCACCCTAGGACATAGCAGCAGAGATACTTTCAGTTCTGAAATGTACCAGAAGATAAATGCCAAAAGCCCCTCCAGCAGCCTTTACGGCTCTGGTCTTACCAAGGTCACCGCAATACGTTCCTTGAACAGGGCTCAATTTGTGCTTCTGTCAGCAGAAGACACCAGAACTTGTCACTCCACACAGCACTTCTGTCTTACCTTGCCCTTAATTTAATTCTGCAAATGATAAATCAGCTAAAGATGTATAAAAAGCAGATTAACCTTAAAAACTACTATTAGGAGCTGCTGGTTACCTTATTGAAGTTCATGAATCTTCACTAGAGTTAACATCACACATACAAAGTTTTTGTTACCAATATATAGAATAGGCACATATTGTTACATGCCTGCACCTCGGCAATCTTTTTCCAATATATCCTTCAAATTTTGGAAAAGATTCTTTTATTGCCATTATTTTCCTATTTGTATTTTAATTTATTGAGAGAGGGAGCTTGAGAGAGAACACATTCTCTTTTCTTTAAAGCATAAATACCCCCTTGGTGATCAAACCTACAATATAATGTGCAGCGATATAACAGGCATGTATCTTTTCTTCTTGCTTCTGAAAACCATGGCTATTTATGTTGTACTCTTCCAAGTGACATCTATGTCAAATGACTTCCTCTAGCTTAAAAGGAATGAAACTGAAGTGCTGATTATTAGCCCTCATACTAAATTGCTGCTGACTGACTTTGCTTTTCAATCACCCTTTTCTCCAAAAGAGCTGCTGATGAAGCCTGAATGAAGACTTTGACAGCTATTTTGTTTTAAAATAATTCTATTTATATACCATATGATCATATTTATGGATACATGTGACAGAACCTGACTTCTTGTAATTAGTGAATCTAGCATAAGAACAGGACTTTGCTGTTTGTGTATTTTCCTTTCAGTAAAATCTCGGATACAAAACAGCCCTCTCTCTCTCTAAAGCCATCATTATTTCAAGTGCTTCAGTGAAAAAGAGTGATAGTGATAACTACCAATGAGGATGCAGATAGAAAAATAGTAGTTTAGACGTACAGGGCAAAAAAGGGGGCAGGCGGCGGGGAGGCAGCCAAAATAAACACTGTTTTCAGACCTACAATTATTCTGTAACAAAAATTTGCTTAATAATATGAAAAAGGGCAGGTTAGGAGGGTTCATTAGGTTTCTCTTAACTTATTTCTGAAACTTTGAGTTTCTTCTTCACATTTAGACCATGAGATTTGTATGATAGTACCGAAAACCACTATACTGTGTCTGCCCTCAGTTCAGCAACAGCAGTCATTTTTCTCCTTCCTTATAGCCAGTGCAGGACAGTGTTTTTGACTTTAGCCTGAGAACAGCGTTGCTAACACACTGATGTTTTGAGTTGCTGCTGAGTAATGCTTACTCTGATCAAGGACTTCTCAGTCCCCTGCTCTCTGTCATTGAAGACGGGAATGGGAAGCCAGGAAGAAGCAGAGACAGGACACCTTACCCAAACTAGCCAAAGGGGTATTCCATATCACAGCACATCATGCCCAGTATAGAAACTCAGGGGGTTACCCCAGAGGCCCAAATACTTGCTTGGGTTGGGCTGGATGTCAGTTGGTGGGTGGTGAGAAATTATATTCTGTTCCCTTGTTATTTCTGCTATCATGATTATTATTGGTGATAGCAGTAGTGGTTTTGTGTTATACCTCCATTACTGGGAGTTGCATTCTGCCATTTCTCTTCTCCATCCCTCCAGGAGTTAGGGGGGAAGAAGGTGGGGAGTGAGCGAGCAGCTGTGAGGTTCTGAGTTACCAGCTGGGTTTAAACTTGTGCTCAGGAATTAAATTCATGGCCCTTATTTTAGCAACAGTGTTCCCTGTACAGCACATGGAGGAAGTGAGAGGACTAAGAAAAAATTGTTTCCTGACAAGCAGCTCAACTAAATTAGCTTATTAGGAATGTTTAAGAATTGGCTGTATCTTATCTTTCTCTTTTATAGTAAAAGGTTTTTATTATAGCAAAAATGAAAGAAAAAAATAAAGCCAACAGCAAGATTCAACAAGCAGATTTGGTAGCTTGAAATGATGAAGCATGAACACCAATAATCTAAAAGTATTGATCATTAACAAGGAAAATAACAACCTGAGACATTGTGCCTTTCCACTTGTAAGTACCGATACCAACTCCAGACGCCTTCCAAAGGATATGCCCATCAAGAGCCTCCAGACTAAAATCTACTAAGTAAGTGATCTGATCAGACTACTCTGCCTCAATTTCTTACATGTATATGCTGAATTTCAACCTTTCTGAACTCAGTGGAAGAATTTTGTTGAACACACTGGGGCAGTTGCTACTTCAGTAAATGATGAATACTCCTGTGCCTGCATAGATTTCTACTGAATAGAGAATATTAATTACAGTGTAATTTGATACATAAAGAAGGGTATGTACACGCAAAGCGGTAAAATTACATTCATACTTCCACAAAATGGTACAAAAAAAAAAGCTCCTTTTCATATGTGATATTACCAAAAAGACCCCAAACAAACAATTATTGAGGGAATAGGGATCAATTTAATGATTACATTTGGCTAATTTGATTTTAGCATCAGAAAGATCCAAAGATCATCAGTGCATTACTGAATACTATTAAATTTATAAAGAGTATTTAAATAGGTTTGCATTTTGGAAAGCAATAAATCAGGATTTTGGTGTAGTACTTCTTGGTTTTTTGAAGGTCAGAAGTATTTGCAATGAAAATAGAACTGTGCACAGAATTGCATGCTCATGGGAAGGGTAGCAAAGTTTGAAATTTGCTTGGATTGAGTCCTTTTCAACTAAATTTTGCCTTAACACACAAATGACATGACACAAAGATACTTGACTGGTGAATCTTAACATATCTAGTTAGATTAACAAATTGCTGTGTTCCTTTCTGTGAGAAATCAGCTGTTTTGTAACATCACAGATAGAACACAGGGAGACGTTTCTGAAATGCATCATGAAACACATTTGCTTGGACAAAGATCATCAAAACTGTTTGCATGATTTAAATTCAATTTCGCTGTTTATTCCACATCCTATCAGAATACTACTCATATAAGAAGCACCCAAGTTCCGGATATTTGATGCAAAGAAAGATAAAAGTAGCCTGTTGGCATCTGGCACATCAATTACTGCAAAAGTTCTATCAACATATGTTTTGTTAAAAAGTACAGAAATGGATTACTTAATGCGCATGGTTCTCATTAATTTTGTCAACCATGAACAACTAAAACAGGAATAAGTACAATGAATATTTTAAAACTGAAGGAAAATCATGATCAGGAAAAAAAAACCCAACTTACTTTTCCGTAGTCTTTAGTACATAAATGGAACACTTCATTTGTTTTAATGTCTTGTGGAAGAAGTGTAAAAAAAATTAAAAGCACTTTTATATTTTCTATAAGAAAATTTCAGACAACTGTTAAAACTGAAGATTTTTTAAGTTATTTTTATTTTGAAACATAGGGAAAAAATGTATAACTTCCTATGTACACACATTAATTTTTATTTTTTTTTAGAAATACTATTATTCATACCTCCTTAGGACATTATATGCATCCACTGCCTACACCAAGAATAAAGGTTCACATATAATTTCCCTTACTATGGCTGTTAGCTAGAATTGACAAAATTGAAGAATAGTGTGGAAAGTTGTGTGGAGCCTCATGGTGACGTGACATGAAAAAAGACAAAATATGCCCATGCTCTTCCGCCTATGTCAAATTGTTTTGGAAGAATGACCAAACTTCAGCCTATCAGAATACCCACATATCACAATACCCACAATATATTTGCTGGTTTTAGTGAGCTAAGAGGATCAGGTATCTCTAGGTGTAGAGACTATCAGTGACTGTCAGTTATGGTTGCCCTGGATGCCCCAGTTCTTTCACAGACCTTAATTTGGGTTATTTGTAGGTCTCTGGTGCTACTACAGCCTTTCGGCAGCCAAGCATGGGAGCTGCACTTGAAATATTGCATCAGACATGGCTCGTCAGCCTCAAGTCAGTCACTGTGGTCTTAATGGGAAAGCATTTAATGGTTACGGTGTTCCTCTGTCTTTGAGACTTTCCGCTGTTTCTTACAGCCATTCTGCCTCTTGCACGAGGCCTGGCCAGCGAGCCAGATGGTCATAATATCTGATAAATGTTTTCAGTACGTAGAGTGGATACTGCTGTGCGCTGACAACTGAGCATCTGATGTCGAAAGTAATCTGTGTATGCAGATTAACTAGGAGAGAGGGAAGTATAATTGCAGGACAGAGAGAAACAAGGGTGGGGGTTTCTACAAGAATGATAATGAGAATGATGAAAAGATGAAATAAAACCCTTCTCCATGAATAGAGATTGCAAAGAACACTGTCATTTCCCAGAGAAATTAAACAAGCAAAAGGGGATCATAACAGTGTTAAAAAAACAAATGCTGTGTGACATGAGGAATGGGGACTACTATTCCCCCCCTGGTGTAAAAAGGGCCTTCAATCAAACAAGAAGGGACAATTGCTGATTATTTCTAGACAATGAATAATTAGGCCATGCATTACACAGCTGCATGATACAAAGGGAGACTGGACAGTTACATGACTAACTGCACAACTGACTTAATGATCCAAGTTTTGGGTGGTGACATGAAAACCTGTAATTTAAACCAGTGTCTGTTAGCTATTAATAGAAAGCCTTTTGGAAGTAGGCAGGCTTTATCTTTCTTTCTGCATGTATTTTTTGTAGCTACTCCTCTGAAGCTATTACTGAAGACAATAGATGACAAGATGAACCATGTATTTGATACCTTATGACTTGCACTACAGCCTATTTCACTCAAGTATGTGATAGTCTTTTGATTTTGGGTACTGCTCATTGCAAATATAGTATCTTGGGAACAGGATGTAAAATGATCTAGTTCTGGTAGAATTACACAGAACCTAATAATCTCCTATTAAGTCTCACACTCAAACACTTAACTGCTCATCCAATATCAAAGACACAAATATCTCCTGAAGCAGCACTTCCTGCCATAAATTTTATAACTAACAGGGAGTGCATACAGAAACTAAGCCTTAAAGACTTCCACAGTCCTCCTCTTTAAGCTTAGTGGGCTGGCTGATGGTGCCTCTGTCCTGACTTGACCTTCAGGCCACTGCAGTTAGCTCCTGATTTGCTGTCTGGTGTTGTTCAGAAGAAGTCGACTTCTGTACTGCCTATACACCTCAGACACACTGCAAATAGCCAGTGTGGGAAAGCTGAGTGCAGTCTCAATAAGCCCTGCTATTTTTCCTGCTGCTGCTGCTATTTCCACAGTGCAGCAGTTCCAGGAACTTTGCTTCATGTGCCACTTCATGTGATAGCGTAGTGTAGCTTTTCCCAAATATTTCTGTTCCTGCAACAGTTCTTGTTCGGCAGTAATTTATGGGACAGAAAGCATACAAGAGATGCAGAGCAGAAGATTCACCATTTCAGGGATAAACATTACCATTCACAAGCAATGCACTCGTTAGACAACAGCCATGCTGCCACTGCTTGGTCAAAAGCAATAGAGCAGCCTAGATCCCTGAGGGTTAGTAAGACCTTTGAATAGAGAAGTGTTTACTAAGTTGGCAGGACTATACACCATGCTGGTTTAACTCTGTGAGGGCCCAGCAAGCATCAGACCTGTGCAGTTAATCAACTGGCAAGCTTTCACAATACTCTTGTCCTTAAGTAACCTCAAATACTTTTCTTTGGCCCTGTTTCTTAAAGCAGCCTTGTCATGGGGAAAGATTTGAACCTCTTTCATAAATGCAAGGAGAATGAGCTCTCTACTGCTGCATTTGCAGGTGGGTTCAGTGAGGTTCATCTCAGGGGACACAGAGTGGCTGAAGCAGAATTTATTCCAGCTTTATTACAGGTCATATTTTTAATCCTTCCTGATCCAAGGAAAGCTCACTGAAATATCACAGAAAGTACCAGGGTGTTAATGTCCATTACCTCTCTATAGAACATCTTTGGTCAGTACTGCACAAGCTCATGTTCATCGCTTAGACAGGTTGCTCAGAGAGGTTGAGGAGTCGCCCTCATTGGAAATATTCAAAAGTTGTCTGGACATAGTCTTGGGCAACCAGCTGTAGGTGGCCCTCCCTATGGGTTAGACAAGATGACTTCCAACCTCAAGCATTCTGGCATTCTATAAAAGCAATGACATTGTAACAGTGAATTACAACAGCTTACTTCTAATCAGCATTCATGATTAAAACATACTGGGGTTTTATCATCACCTTTTACTGTCTATGTGATGATTGCCCCAAAGCTAGAGCCCAATGCCAGAGGCAACATCAAGAAA
The DNA here is from genome assembly GCA_025447955.1 of Psilopsiagon aurifrons. Classification (NCBI taxonomy): domain Eukaryota; kingdom Metazoa; phylum Chordata; class Aves; order Psittaciformes; family Psittacidae; genus Psilopsiagon; species Psilopsiagon aurifrons. The sequence goes on from JAOEHY010038044.1 coordinate 39,685, forward strand.
CCTCAGCCTTGTAAGACTAAGGCCAGATTAGTGAGGCTAACAATTGCCTCTCTGTCACACTGGTGGCTGCAGGAGCAGAGCGGAACCATCCTGGACATCCCTTTCCACACCAGCTGATTGCATATGCATTGCCATTCAGCTGTACAATTCTCCTACACAAAGCCAACATTTTACCTTCCCTGAATCAGGTTAAAACATCTCAGTAGCTGGGAACCTGTTCTTTCCACTGCTGACTTCTGCCCATAAGAAAAAGGTCTACAGGAAGGGGACACAACTACTGCTCGTAAAAACAACTTCCAATTCAACTTCTTTAGACAAAAGGGTAGAAACCTAAGCCTGCAGCCCTGAACAACTAAGCCCTAAAGGCAAGGACATCTTATACAATGGCACAAAAATTACCGAGCCACACACAGTAATAATGTACAAAAATGGTATATCCTCCACTCTTAGAGAGGTACTTAGAACCAAGAAGTGGAGACAGTATTGTTTAATAATAGCAACTTCCAAATTGCACTTTTTAACCAGTAATTTCAAATCCAGAAAGCACGAAGGCATTCCACCTTCTGTACAATTGCCCTAATCAAAACCACATTTTCATACATATGAATACACACAAATTATTGAGATCTCTTAGGATCACATCCTGTCTATTATGCAAAAAAAAACACCAGTATTTTTTTAGTACTAAATATAAGGAACAAAGTTCTCATTAAACGGCAATCATCTGGGACAAGTTTGTTTTGAAGGGATGAAATGCACAGGTTTCCTTGATGGGGATGTATCACTCAGTAATTTGACACAGGATTGGAATATTAATGACTATTTTGTTAAGTTGTTTTGCAACGATGGTAAGCTACATTGAATATCGTGTAATTGGATGTTCTGGGCTGGGATCAGACAGCCTGATTCACCCTATGTCCTTTGACCTGCTGTGTGATCCTAAGCAAGATGATTTGCTTGCCCATGCCACTCCTTCTAGATATCCTTCCATGTCATAGAATAGTTAGGGTTGGAAAGGACCTTAAGATTATATAGTTCAACCCCCCTGCCATAGGCCAGGATACCTCACACTAAACCACGTCACCCAAACCTCTGTCCAACCTGGGACTTGAACACCACCACCACCATCATGTTTTGTCCATTTTCCCATCTATCCCACCTGCTGTTCTGTTGCACTTACCATACATTCAGTATTTATAGCATGCATATTAAACACCACTGGTTTTAGGGTATAAATCCATTTTCTTTTGCAAAGTAAACATAGTCCTGACAGAAGAGCTCTAAAGCCCATTATGAATCATCTATCATGAATTATGAAAATACACACCTGAAGAGATATAAAAATAGTATAACAGTATATAATGCCTGTACTATATAACAACATACATATATTGGGGGGTATGGGGACTAGTGTACTTTCAGGGGCAGGGAGAAGGAGAGAAAAGGAAGATAGAGAAAAGGAGTTTCTTCCATGCCTTAAATAAGACCTTGATTTCAGAAGGAAATGGGTTCTATTGTGATAGAAGTAGTAAGTACAATTAGTTATACAGTCTAAAGCTACTTTACAGATTTAGTATTTTTAGGCTATAAATGTGGTCTTGGTGATATTTTTTCACTGCTTATTAAAGCACTGAGAATTAGGTGCAAGAGCAGTTTTAGCCATTGACTGGAAATCTTCTAGAAAGGTCCCTATAAATAAAGAGTTCAATAAATCATGGAATCTTCCCTCCATGGAAAGATGTGCCATTATGAGAAGCAATGCCAGTAGCAAATAACTAGAAAAATTACATTCACTTATTAAATGGAAATGACACCAAAAAAGACATTATACTTGCTTAAACCTTACCTATTTTTATTTATGATCTCTTCTGCTGTGAAAAAATACAGCTTTTCTTGGAAATACGTATTATAAACATGTTAATTTTGTATTGATTATTATTTTATCATGCTTATGACCTTAAACAGTGTTCAGAGCACAAACGTGGCTCTATATCCTGGGCTTTAAATGCTTATTGCAAGAGTGCACAAGTACTACTCTAGGCTATCTTAAAGTACATCTTCCTCAGGAAGATCAATACCATAAAGGAAAGTAATAGTGTTTCTTTGTTTTTCATGGTATGTCTATGTAGGTCAGCAGGATGGGATTTCAAGGATCATGGCAGAAAGCATTTCATATATCCCAAAGAAACTGTGCTGCAGTATAAACACTGAGGAGGTGTGAAAAGCCTGCATTGTCTTTTCCCAAGATTACTAAAGTGAAATACAAATTAAGTATTAGCGGGAAAAATGTAGGAAGTTTATTATCTGCAACAAGTTCTCATAAGCCCTACACATAGCAGAAGCACTTTAATAATGCAAAGGCCTCAGTACCAGAAAAGCATTCAATATGACTGACACACTGATATGTGTTGTAAAAGCACAATTATCTATGAACATATCAAGTCTGATCAAGCTCTTTTCATCCTTGGTTCTGAATACAAGGAATTGTTTGTCTGTACACCTTTCCCAGTAAGACATCCTTTTCACAAAAGCATGTCAAAATGCATGTATCCTCAACAAGTATATGCACACATGCATAAAAAAAGCTTGGCTAAAGACCCTTTGTGGTAGGGATTTGGGGCCATGGAGCAGCGTCAGCCCATTAACTGGGTGTTTCAATCAAAACCTAGGCATTAGATCAGGGCATGTTTTTTGAGTTGAAGAGTTTAAGTGGTGGTGATTGTGAGAGAACGTGGAACTAGAGTTCTTATTCGACTACAGAAGAGTAAAGTCAAAGCTTCCTTGGCCAAAGTGGAGGAAGCTGGAGCTTACCCTACAGAACCTAATTAACCATCACCACCTCTCTAACCTTTATCCAGCCCCACAGTGAGCTCTGGAAGTAGCTAAGACAGGATTTATCAATCTTCCTCTCACCCATAGCCCCTCTTAATTCCACCTTCACCTGAAGAAGTGAAGAGATGACAAATCTCCCCTTCCACCCCACCTCATCAGCAGGATTCCACACTGCATCCCATGAGTCACATTTCTCTCTAATACACTGTTCAACCTGTGAGATATCCTGAGAGCACTGAAGCAGCAAGTGCAGGCAGCCCAGCAGCACACAACAAGATCAGAAAGGGCACAAATAGCAGAGGAAGACACATTCAGCATAATATCATTTGCCCAAAGACATTATGGACTGAACACCTCTAGAAGGTAAGGGAAAGGGAAAGAGATAGTCATAACTCTATCACTTGTTACCACTTCAGTGCCATTTGCCATCCCACCAAGTCTGATTCTTGCTCTTCAGTGAGAAGCCTGGTGATCATTTCCCTCTGCATCAAAGGCAAAAACTGACATGGGTATCAGCTGGAACATTTGGGAATGGCGATGATGACTGTTCACGCAGTTGCTGCAGATACTGGTCCTTACTCTTCCAGTTGAGATGGAGAAACTCTCCTGCAATCTCAAAAGAGATCTTGCAGGACACAGCCAGCGTCATCTACTCAGAGGGCATTTATGAGAGTGTGACCGACCAACCAACCACCCACTGCATATTTCCACATGACATGCAAAAGAACAGTGGCAAACTTTGTTCTGTGCTGACCAGGTACGTTAACATTAACCAGCAGCACAAAGGTAGGCAGCTTTTTTGGCAACAGATAGGTAACCAAATGCCATGAAAGGCTAAGTCCTGGCATAGAAAATAAGCAGTAAATTCAGGCTGAAAAAAATCAGAGCAATTGTGCACTGTAAGTTCTCCTGCAGAACCTGCCTAAGTTTCACCAAGACCTCCAGAACATACTACAAGGCCTGTACTGAAATTCACAGCTGCACTGAATTATACTGAAGATAATGCCAAACAGTGCTGATATATTTCGGAAATGGATGCAAAGTAAAGGCTACGTGGCTTCTTAGCAGGAGAGGTTCCTTTTTAGAGGTAAATGGATGTTGGCAAAGAGACATTATCTAGATGATGGTTAAGGAGACCTTGACCATCTTGACCACAGCCAACTTGCCCATCTTAAACTAGCTAATCATTAACCAGTAGGTTTCAAAGACCACAGTTTGGGAATCTGTGAAAAATCAGGTCCTTTAGCTTAAATATGGGCTCCCAAAACTTCACTCAACTATTGCAAAGTTGTAGTGACAGCTCACAGCAGAAAGCCTCAATTATGACTCTCTGCATCTTCCAGTTCTGCACTAAGGACACATTTCAACTCGCCTGAGCTGAGCTCCTACATCCATACACTTCCTCTGTCTGGGACAGAGCAATACTATTGAGAAGACGAAAGAAAAGAAGTTGTAAAGAAGCCTTGGAACACTGGCAACAAGTCTTCACGAGTTCTCCAAACCTCATTTAAAGGTCCCTTGCAACCCAAACCATTCTATGTGATTCTATGATATTCTCTATACAAGTTACCAAACTCTGCTGGACCTGGCTTTGTCCAATGACCAAAACAGGAGCTTGGAAGGAGAGGGGAATTGGTTGACAGTGCCATGATATTGCTCATGAATCATGAAGAACAAGACAGCTAGCATCTGGAACAGAGAAAAGGGCAGGACTTCATCCCAGGGCAGAAATGAATCTCGATTCTACCTTCTAAACAGAATGACACTAGAATGAAAAAAAACAATGAAACCACACACCAAACAGCAAAACAAAATACTACCATCAGCTCCATAAGACAGATTAAAATGCAGCACGGCACTTCTGATGGTGAGCTGCTGAAAACTATCCTGTTCTAAGAGTAGATATTCAGGGACATACTTTTATTTTGGACAGCTTCAGGCTTATTGGGAGTATTTTGACCACAGACGAGACTAGAAATAATCCAGGGTAAAATCCTGAAACGCTTGAAGCACATACATTAGATTTCTGGTACCACTTCTTTCAATCTTCTTGATCTGCTCTTGCTGTGCTAATGAAAGTAAAACCTGTCCAGTCTAAGATGCTGGGCACCATTTTCTGCAAATTGGTTAGTTCTGAAAGAAGCAGCCAGCTCCCTCTGAAGTCAGAAGTGTTTCAGATGATTCTCTTACCCTCCCACACTCCTAAGAAGTGTGGTGCTAAGAACCCATGGTGCTGCTTCATCTCAAAAATCTCATTCAACTGCTGCCACAATTCACACATACAGCATGTACCTTTGGCTTTATCAAATCTGGCACTGCTGGCAAGTTGCGGCAGAGGGCTTAACCTTTTTGGAGTGCACTTTGAGCTGAAAAAGTATAAGATGTCCTCAAAGTTCACTTACTGAGGACCTAGAGGAGATCCAGGTCAGGTGCTCTATGGCATGAGCACGCACTTCATGCTCCACAAGGAGCTACACACTGAGCAGTGTGTGTAAGCATGCAATTCTGCATCATGACCTGAATAGCTAGGTTACAGATACCTTTAGCCCTGCCAATGCTTGATGCCTTCTTATGCTTATTGTCTTCATCTTCCTATTTAAATAATTGCAGCAACATCAAACAAAGCCTGTACACCCCACAAAGAAATATTTCTAAATACCCAAGTTTCAGGAAAAGGCTCCAGTGATCTGTTTCTAAGGGATTAATCTTTTCCCCTATTTTCCAGCCTGGAGAGGAGGGATGATTTTTCACTCTAGTCAGCACAACTAACATTTCAGTAACTCTACACATCAAACTTCAAATTCTAACTCAGTTCCTATATGTAAAAGCTTCACTTTGTTTAAAAGGGCCTTACACAAAAGTCTTTAGTGTATGTACTAAATATGTGTTTTACATAAAGTAGACACTACATATTATTATCCATGTATACTGCCCACACAGAACTTAACTTACCAACACTACTCTGCTTGTAAAATGTGAGTAGACTCAAAAAAATTCACAAGAAATCAAAACAGACACAGAAAATCATTACTGAGGCAGGGAACTTTTTTCTAATCACTTCACAGAAGCCCATGCTTTTCATCCACATTGATGGTCACTCAATGGGCAAGAGAAAAAACAGGGGAACCTCTTGAGGAAAAAGTGGAATTTGAGTGCCAAAATCTCTCCTAATAAGTACATAGCAATTTTACACGGAAACTGGGCACCATAATGAATGCCCAATAAAACAAAATTGCTGTATAAAGCACACAAGCAGGCATGTGAAGAGGCTCTGAGTGGATGGATACTTGCCAAGAGCAAGTAACAGGGGAAACAAAACACCCAACGATACTTAAGTGAAGTGTTTGCATGGGGCTGGACTGTCAAGTTCTGTGCTCTGAAAGATTTGCCATTCTGTTGAACTTGCTGCAGCTGCATGACCTGATGGCAGGAGAAGGTGCTCTGCATGCCCAGTGTTGATTCCCCCAGCTTCATCTGATTACTTCACCAATCAGTCAGATGCAATTTACAATCAGTTTTAAGATTGCTCATCATTTCCTACAACTGGCATGCTGACTCTTTGACAGAAAACCAAATTATGGTCCATAGCAATCAACAGCATAAACCAATTTCAAGCCTGCTCCCTTTGTGAAGCGGTGATGTGCATCACCCTTTCTCTTCCTGGAAGAGTCGGCCACCCTTCGACAACGGAAATGGACACAATGGAAGTTCATAAACACCCACAGCAGGAGTTATTAGATACATATACGCTTACTACAAAACTGACACATAAGGCAACAGTGATAAACTGAACCTTCCTAAGCCAGTTCTATTGTTTCCCAATCGAACAGAAAAAAAGGAAACTGCTCTAAGCAGCAGCTTGAGAAACAATAGTGGGGTATCCCCAATTCC
>JAOEHY010038046.1:0-11847 GCA_025447955.1 Psilopsiagon aurifrons
GGCCCCTGCACGCAGTCCCGGAGCGGCCCCCGGCTGCCAGACATGACCGCCATCATCAAAGAGATCGTCAGCAGGAACAAAAGGCGATACCAGGAGGATGGCTTCGACCTGGATCTGACCTGTATCCTCCCGCCGGGGACGGTGCACGGCACCGGGCGCTGCACGTACAGCTATTGCATCAGACCTGCGCGGTGGTTACCTAACGCGCTTCCCGGTGCCGCTTCGCCGGGAGGCCGGCGGTTGCTGCCGGGGCTCGCCCGGGCCGCCGCGCCCTCCCCCGCCACCGCGCTGCCTCGGCCTCCTTTTGTCAGGGCGGCCGCCGAGCCGGGGCCCGGGAGCCGGGCAGATTAACGGGAGTTCCGTGGTGGCGAGGATTAACGTTAGCGTTCCTTGGCGGTTGCAGCCGGCCAACCTGCCTGCTGGCCTGCCTGCTGTCACCACCCCTGTCGCGGAGGTGCTGTCCTCCCCGCGGCCTGGGGAGCCCCTGCCCACTCTAGAGCAACGCGGGTCTGCTGCTTACCTTTGGTTGTGTTGGTTTTTCTGGCACGCATAGCGAATGTGTGTGTTCTGTCCTGTCGTGACTCACGGCTAGAGTCCTTTTTTAAAATTTTTATTTTTTTAAATTTAGTAACAGCTCTTGAATTGCAAATATCATGGCAGGTCTGTCACTTGGGTTGCTTCAGCCTTCACGCAGGAGAGGTGAACCTGGTGTCCTCTGCCCTGATTTTCATATCTTTAGTAAGTCAGAGTTTGTACTGTGTTGCCATATGATGCGACAAGGTTCTCGATGACAAGAGGTGGCAATCGCTTCTTCCAAATTAAAAAGTATGTCTTTTCCTAATGCGATGCATGAATGGCACTTTGGCATAATCTCAGATACAGTAAACACGAGAATGTGTTACAAATGAGAGCGTATTGGGTCTCATTGAGGAGGACTGTTGAGTGTAATTCTGAAATACGTAATTAGAGTGCAATTACGACTAATGAGTCAAACCATAGAGAAGCATTGCTAGTGTATAGCTTTGGTGGCCTTTCAAACAGATGTGCTGTAGCGGTGACAGATGTTTAACTTTGAATGCCTTGCAGAATTATGTAGGAGCTGTGCTGTGGGCATGGGCTATCTGTGGTGGAGAAAGTTCATCACTGAAAAGCAAGGTTCTTGCTCCACAGCTAAAAGTTGGGGCTGTCCTAGGAAAAACGAATATTGACAGAGCTAGACTTGCCCCATAGAAAGGGTGCTTTCTGTTCTGCAACAGGGTGAGGATAAAATCTGTTGGGTTTTGGAGCAATTACGCTTGTGCCATATCAAGTGCTACAAATAAATCCAAATCCTAGGCAGCATCAAAACCAGTAACAACTGTAACTAGTGCAGAACTTGTGCTGTTGCACTGAGCCTTTGCCTAAAATTTTAGTGGCTTTAAACTGACCTGGAACATTCTTGACTTTAGCAGGTGGCTGCTGAGCTTCTAGTTAGAAAGCAGCAGCTCTAGTACGTAATTCCTGCGTTCTGTTCATTGTACTGATAAAATACAACTTTGGGCTTGCATTTTTAAATGGTTACACTTGGTTGTTTTGTTGTCCTATGACTAGGGCAGCTGTAGCACTGCCATAGGCCATCACAGCACTTACTGCTTGACTTAATGACAGAAGTCTTGAGTTAGAATTTTTTTCATTCTTTGAACGATGGGTTTGCCAGGAACTTTGAGGTTGTGAGAAGGGTTAAGTGGTGGCAAAACAATGAGGTTTTGGCTTCACAGTTAAAAAGATTGGTGTTTCAGTTATCTTTGCACAGATGTGCCATTGGCAGGGAGAGGTTTGGGGCTTTTTTGACCAAACCAGATCTTTTAAACTAGTTATTTGCTCCCAGCAACAAAATTGGTGAATGTTGAACCTTGGTTTTCTTGCTCAAGGTTACTAATGATACACCAAGTGGAGTTTATTCCTAATTTTTACTTTTTCACTTGATAACTTTATTCTTACAATTTTGCATTAGAAGTAGGCCACTGAACTCTGGGTTTAAGCTAGTTTTTTTTTAGAAGGAGCAGCTAGCTGAAATTTTTTCATGAAATTTATGTAAGAGGTGTGTTTTTTTGTGATTGCAAAAAAATCTCTGCAAGATGCTTATACTGAGTCTTTTTTTTGTCTCGTAGCTGCACATTTTGAACAGATAATTAACGAATAAAGACTGCTGCCTGCATAGCATAATGGCTTTGCTTAAAGGCTGATGTTGCTGCAGAAGTGAAAGTGTACTCTTTTTTTTTAAATCACTTTGGGCAGGCTTTTTAGAGATGTTCTTTTTGTAGGGCTTCGATGGAATTGTTGCTCACTGTACCTAGTAGCTCTTTACACATGTAGAAGGGAGGACTAAGCTGGGAGTTAGCTCTTCAACCATGCAACGTTAGATGAAGAAAGAGAAAGCTTGCTTGGGAAGATATGTGGTGTGTGGTAAGAGGTTCAGTAGTTTTAAGTTCTCAAAACTACTTTTCAGTGTGTGCTGGAGTTTAAAATTTGGAGACCAAACAAGCTACCATCTGCATTTCTGTTGCTGGGTAGCTTTGCTTCCATGTGCACCCATATCTGTGGGAGTGTCTTGGGTTACAGATTACTGGTTACTTCAGGGTAGTTGCTTCTGTCAAGCTGAAACAGCCTCACTTGAGCTGGGTAGCCCAGTGATTGGGCTTTTAGCCAGGATATAAGAAATAGAGATGTGAATCCCTCCATCAGTAAATGTTTCTGTGCAAGTAGTTCAGTGTTGGTGGCTCCAAAATACTCAATAGCTGGTGGCTGCTACCCTAGCTTTAGGAGGTGAGGAATAAAATGAATCTACAGTGAGTCCAGGTGAGGTGCCTGATGTCCAGCCTATATTCTATGTGCTTTTACACATATTTGAGGGAGGGTTTGTGTCTTGGTTTCCTAGGTAGGCATAGAGTTGCAGTCTTTGTATTTCGGTAATGTCAGATTCTCCCAAGGCATTGCAGGGAACACCGAAGTACCAGAAGGCGGGCTGGGTTAGATGCTGGAGTGCCAAAATCCTTGTCGAGGACCTCTGGTTTTTTTTTCTTCCTTTTTTTTCCCTTTCCTCTCCTTTGTTGGCTGTGCCAAATCCTTTAAACTGGTGCTGATGAATATATCCTACTGTACATCATGCTTAGGACTCTTGGTTCCTGATGAGTTGGTTAAGAATTTTTCCTGTGTGGATAATGTAGGGCTTTCAGAAAGGGAAATAGTAGCTTTTCAAAATCAGTAGCTTTATGCACACAGTATGAGAATAGTCTTCTGTGCTAATTATGAAATAAGTGTGTTCAAAAAGCACTGACATTTCTTTCCATCTAGTCAAATGTTCTCATCTCCCTGAATAGTCTTTTGACCCTGTTGGAAAAAGTATTTTGAAATAAGAAGAGGAAAGGGTTTTACAGACGGAGACATTAAATTAGCCTTATAATACTGCGGATAATTGTATTTACTCCTGATTTATTTGGGTTTCTATTTATTTTCTGTAGTACTCGATACCTTTTGGAAAGTTTGGATTAATGGCTTTCTTGTAGGATGCTTGCATTTGTTCATGATGCAGTGACCAGTATATTTTCCGACGCATAATATTCTTTGGTGTTCCCAAAATTGTGTGGCTTGGTTGTTGACCGTTTTACTGTAGAGAACAGTGGGAAGAGAATGCTTGCATTCAAGTCTTGCACATAGCATTGATTGCTTGTGACTTACGAGGCCCATGCATAACCGAGTTTAGCAAGTGCCTTAACTATTTAAGACTAAAGTGGAAAAAATCATGTAACTGCTTCTTGTGCCCATGGTTGAACTGTCTTGTACTTCCAGGCCTTCCTTTACGTGTGAAAGTGGCCATCTAGCCTGAGCGTGGGGTGGAGCATGCCAACCCTGATGCTTAATTGAAGCATATGTAGCTCATGACCCACGTAGTCGTGTAAATTGGCAGCAGTAGTCAGTAAAGACTGAACGTTGGGTGCAGTTTATTTACAAGATGTAGCTTGTCTCATAATGGAAGGCAGAGAATGCTGAAATTGCAAGTGGGAGCTTCTTAGGATATCCTACTGGTTTATGCTATTTGCAGTCCTGAAGCTGTTTGCATTTTTAATGAATTTTTAAATTGCGTGACTTCACTCAAAATGGCTCAGCTTCCAGGAAAAAAAACGAATTAGTGGCATGAGGTACATACCGTGTTTAAAAATAGAGCCCAAGTTGGAAATGCTATTCATTTAAAATATTTGGTCTCATTTTAAAATTGAAGTTTGTTAGACACTTTGTAACAAGTTTTTCACACACACAAGTCCAGTCAGGGCTGGTAAGGTTTTAGAAGAAACCAAGTGGCAGTGCATTTTATTGGTGGAAAAGTATTTCTTTGTTTCAGACTAAACCATGTTACTTAGCAGTGTTAAGAGCCTGACAGACTCGTTTTGCCTCTGGAGCCTGGGATGATCTTGGGGTTTGGACAAGAAGATTCATGCCAGTTTTGCTCTGAATTCCTCTAAGTCTGTTTGAATAGACAGCAGGAAAATGGTGCTGGCTGAGGACTTCTCAGGGTTTGATTCAGTTACCTGCTTGCATCCTGCAGGGGATGTATTTGATCCTGGGAAAATTCATCTTCTGCACTTAGCAAGGATAAAGATTTTTTTTTTTAATTGTCCAGATGGAGAAGGCAAGGTGGTGGTAGATGCAATCATGTTCATGCATTATTCTCTTCTGGGGTTAGAGATGTGCTTACATTTCCTTACAATCTAAATGAAAAAAAAAAATCCTCTTAATATATTGCCCTGCTATGTGCATACTTGTGAGCAGTGGTGGTTGACAGCTGAAGCCTACGTGCCCTCCACCATTTGAGCCAGTGCTGAGTTGTGCAACCCTTGCTGCATCCATTCAGTTACCCCAGCCCCTTTCTGCCCTGCTTTTTGACTGCAGTTGCTGAGAAGAGGACTTGAAAGATGCTTGACAAATTAGAGCTTATGTCTTTGTGATTGCTTAAATGTAGTGCAGGCTTCCTAATGAACTACTTGATCTTGCATCATCAGAAATTTTTAATCAATGTGCGGCATTGCTGGAGACTGTTTGCACAAGCTGAACACAAAGTTAAAAAATAACTGCCTGTGCATACTTCTAAATTGACAAAAGCTGCACACTGATTCTTGGTTTCACATAGCTCTGCTTTTGAAGTGATAGCTATATGTCCTTTTCAAGATAGGGAAAGAAGTGAGTACAGCTAATGCGGACACTTCTCAAAATTATCTTGTACAGCAACTTTTAGGAAATAAAAGCACCATCTGAAGCTAATCTTCATTGAAATCTGTTTGTAAGCTTAGTTGAATGTGTGTAACTTTCATAACATCCAAGGCTGAGTAAAGTGTAAGCTTTACTAGGTCTGGTACTGGGTTTAGGCATTTCTTGTCTAAGGAAAAATCCAAGCTCCTCTTAATTATCTTTTACAGTAAGACTGATGATGTGTTGACGCTTGAGGTGTTTGCAAAATTACCTGCATTGAGGCTTGTCTGCCTTTGGTGGGGACAGTTAGGTCAATGTTGAGGGCTTCTGGAAATCCTACCCGTTCAGTTCTTTCAGTGTAATTGGTTGGCCGTGCATCAACTCTGTATCCTACTTGAGTCTTGGTGAATTGATGAATTTTGAAAGTACACCTTTCTAGGAACTTGTGCTAGTCAGAATAACCTTTCTGTTCTCAAGATAATTACATGTGACTTCCACTGACTTCATGAGACTGTTAGAGTGTATTTAGGGAAAGGATATAGCCTTGAGTGTGCAGCTTATGCAACACTTGAAATGGCTGTTATTGCTGCAGTATAATACATGTAGAAGGATTAGTTGGCTCTTGTTGGCTGCTAGGCTGGTGATCAGATTTCTTTAGGACAAAAATGTGTTTTTTCTGTGATATCCAGTGGTACACTTACATCTCATTTAAGAACTTTAATTGCAAAAAGTGTTTTGAAGTACAGTGACTGCTGTATTTGCTAAATGACATGTTGAAACACTGTGTAGAAGAGTACAAAATTTTCTGATTTTCCTCCAGAAGAGGGGTGACTGTTTTCCATTCTCTTCCTCATAGGATGATTTTGACACCTAAGTCGTCTCTGTCATGGAAGCAATTGATAGCATTTATTTGGTGACAATATTACTGAAAGAGTGTGTTTTGTTAACACATTATGTTAAAACTCCTGTGCTAAAAAAACGTAAAACTATGCCAGAGCTACATCTCAGAATGTAATATCCACAAAGTTAGAATTTTACGTATAGTTTCTGTCTACCAAGTTGCTTTTGCCAGTTGTGGATCTTGGAGCAGTTTCTAAAATGAAATTATATTTTTAGTGGATTAATGTTTTCGTCACATTAATACAGCATAAGCTGGCAAATTATGCCTCTGGTACTTTAGCCTAGAGTCTTCCCCTCACAACATGTTTAAACAAGAAAATGGTTCTTGTATAATGATTTAAAGGACAATAGTTGCGTTCTGACAAACTGGAAGAAAAGGGAGGGAATAGGCAGCTGAGCTGTCAAATCCCTTAATTACATTGCAGTCCAAAAGTTGCTGTCATTAGTCATAACTAACTCCCTTTTAAATCCCACCTCCTTTCTGGTTTGTGTACCCAGAGAGTAATCTGGAATTCAGAGTTACATGTGATTTGTAGTCATTTACTGTGCCTTATGTGGGGTGGATATTGAAGGCTAATTATTGCATAGTTTTTTCAGGGGGGTAAATGGGATATAGCCTGGAGTTGTGAGTAGTGATTGCTGGATCTGCCTGGTGCTTCATCTTAAAAAGCAGAGTAGTTGTGGGCTCCTTTGATTTGGCTCTTCTGTGGAGGTTTTGGGGATTAAAACTGTACACATTTGTGCATTTTGTGAGTTATTGGGATGATGATTTCCAGACTGTAAGAAGGGAATTTATTTGAAAATATGGGAACATTTGTCAGTGGCCTTGTAGAGCAGGATCTCTTGTGAAACATTAAAGGGTTTGTGGGTGTTCGACTCTACTTTGGGTTCAGAGATCTGATGTTAATTTTTGAATGTATCTTAGTCTCAGATGGATATTTCAGATGTAAACAAATCCTTGTTCCAGTTTCTAATTCAGGCTGCCATCCTCTTTGCTCCTGTTGTCATCTGCCTCATTTACTGTCTTGCCTGTGAGGCCCTTGGAAAAAAAAAAGAAAGTTTTTCAGAATGGAGGTAAATAATTGTGCAGTTAGGCTGTGTATCATGCTGCATAAATCTAGGTTATCTTAATAACGATTTTTAGACAGCACAGCTGAAGTAGTGGCTCTGTGATTCAAATGGTAATTGACTGTGCAGCTAAAAAATTAAACTCAACTGTTCTATGTTTTGTATGACGGCTAGTGCAAAAGCTGGCGTTGTTCCCTTGAAAGATGAAGTCCCAACTTCGCAGTACCAACGTGCGGCAGTGCGTAAAAACTGCTTAATAACTTTTTTTTTTTAGTAGTGAAGTGCTTAAGAAATGTCTTTATAATTCTGCCTTTGTGGAGCTGTAGTATAATAGCTTTTAATTGCATGATTAATTTTCATCGAGGCCTCTGCTTAATTCGTTGTGTTGCCTGGGTATGTATCAGGCTAGAACTGAGGAAGCTGTGTGTATTTTTTTTTTTTATTTTCTTGTGTGGGTGAGTTAGAAAAGTTTTTTTTTTTTTAATACTAACATTTAGAGCAGAAAAGCATTAGCTGTCAGTAGAATGAAATTAATATTGCCTACTGGGGGCTCGGTTGAGAAACGGTTTATGTTTTGTCTTGTTTTGCTGCTTGCCTTTATCTTTACTAGGATCACCAGCCCCAAATTATTGTTTGATAAATTCATACAAATCATGGGTTTTGTAGCTTGTGTTTTATAAAGTTGTTTAGTGTGACATATTTGTCTTCCAGCCCAATAGCTATTTTAAATTCCCTTGTCTCTGAAAGTTTTGAATGTGCTTTCAGACTTGCAAAACCTTGAGTCTGAGCCATTTTTCACTTCCTGTCAGTAAATATCAAAGCAGTGACTCTCTGTGTTGCCTACTTCTTACTGAACAAAATTCTTACGTGTTTCTTTGGGGTTTTGAGTTTGGATATGCTTATGTACACAATGGTGGTTGTTAAAAGGAGCTTCTGCAAGGTGTGGTGCTGTGCTGAGAATGTGTACCAGGGAGGTCCTGTACTCTGCCTTGAAAAACTTTGTATTGAATTTGGTTTGTGGGTTCAAATAGGTTAACTTGTCACTACAGAAGTCTTAAACTGAGATGCACCAGTCAAGCTTCTCATATACATTGCTTCCTACTGAGAAGATCCATTTGGTAGAATTGTTACCTTAAAGATAGTTGCTTAGCCTCACATGCAGCTGTGCAGCTGATTGCATGCTCCTGGTGCAGCTTTTGGTCTTGGGCTGCTTTGTGTTGCTGCAGCTAGTTGGGATGCCAGAGCAGGTATGGTAAGATGGTATGTAGCTTCTTCCAAAGCATGAGCAGAAACAGAAATACTTTTTAACTGGACCTGTGCATGGTTTGATGTCTAGAAACTTGCTGAGATTGTAGGGGTTTCGTTCAGTGCTTGGACTTGAAATTTAGTAAGGAACTGAGGCCAGATCTTTGACTCCTCAGCTGAAGATTTCTTTCTGTCATATTTTATATGAATAACAGTAGTGTGCTGTTGCACGTTTCTGTTGGCTTTTTCTTAATGGTAAGGGTAGCGTTTTTTGTCCTGTATTATCGTTGACTGTCTTGGAGGGATTTGCAGCTCTTCACAAGCTTGTGTTTCCTTTACTATCTGCATACTTTTGTGTCTGTATTTGTGATTCCAAACCATGTTGAAATGGAAGTTTAAGGCATCTTTTTCTCAGTTATTGTTGAGTAGACATCTTTCATGCTTTTCTCTTAACATGTTTTGTATTTATGAAGTTGATACTGTGTTTTGAAGAAAAACAAAAACATGGGGCCTGCTTATTATGTAGATTGAGTGGAGGGTTTTTGTTTTTTCAGTTGTCTTGACTGTATTAGTTGTTGACCAAAGCCTCCTTGTGGCTGACAGTGGCAGGACACATTTCTTACACCTCATGGGAGAAGGGAGACTTTTTCTCTGGCAATACTTTGTAACTTGAATATACTAAGCAGGTCAAAAAGCCTTGCTATGTGATGGAAATGAGCTGTGGATGTAGCTGGTTCCTGGGACAACCTGGCAGCCACATCTTCATGTACCTCTGATTCACTTCTTTGCACTGTGGGAATCTGAGTTCCCCTCCAGACCTGTTGTCAGCCCCACGACCTCATTTGGACAGGTTTACTTCCTGGATACAAAGGAGCTGCAGGTTTTTTTGTTTCTTGTCTAGGTTGCTGCATTTAAATTACAAGTGGAAAGATTTAGGAAAAAAAAAGGCAGGGGGGGGATTTGTAGTTGAAATATTGAGCATTAAGGGGTTAAATGCATTTCTTCTAAATCATAAAACATTTCTCTTGGCTGCATCTGAGTTGGTCTCTTTTCTTGTTCCTGAAGGCACAGATGGTAAAGTTGGCAAGTGGAGCTGACTGGCTACAAGGAATCCTCCATTGCCCTGAAGAACTTTCTTCCTGTTCATTTCCTCTATACTTCCTGATTATACAGGCTTACAGAAATATAGTAAACTTACTTTGTGTTTCATGTTGGCTAATGGAAATGCTGCTTATTTAAAAATTAAAAAAAAGTGTGCACATGTACAGGCTAAGCAGTATATGTGCTAGGGAGGGTTCTGGGTTTGGCTGGGTGTATTCTCCTGAATCTTTTATAGGGATGCTGTCAAGAAAATGGCACTAATAAGAGCTTGGCCATTTGTCAGGACTCCTAAATCTGTTTGAGGATGGAGTGTGGACACTTCTTGTAACACTCCCCCTGTAGCTTCGGGCTGTCAAGCTGTTGAGCAGCAAGAACAGTTCTTTTTCTTTTTTTTTCTTTCCTCCTTGCTGTTACTATATGGGCTTGTTTAAGTTGGAGTTAAAAGGCTTGAGGTTAGCACACTAACATTTTATGGATGGTAGGGCCAGATGCACCGCTAGACCATGTTGCATGGTTACTGAAGTCAGAGTTCACAAATTAGAGACAAATTGAGACAACAGAGCAACTTTCAGAGACTTCAGACTTTGTTCCTGTGCTCATCAGTGTTGCTGTCAAATGGGACTTAGTAGTTGACAGTTTGGCCACTCCATGCTAGAGGCTGGTTTCCTTTGCACTGTGGTTCTCTGCAGCCAGGAGGGTGATGGGTGATGGATAGCGAAGCAAAATTGACAGCATCTTTTGTGTGAATGAGGAGTGGGCTGCTCAGAAGCAGTTTAAAGGAAGTACATGCCTTGCTTGCCTGAACTGGAATTGAAAATTTGTATTCCTGGCAGTTGTGAAACTTTTTTCAGGCCATAGATTCACCAATTTAAATCTGTTCTTTGTTAAATAAGATTCATATTTGGAAACTGAAGGTGAGGGAGAAAAGGACCTTTTACATGCAAGTGCCAGGTTTGAGTTTTGCTGTAAGTTTTTAGCTCCAGGGCATTGAACAGTGACCGTCTTCACAGCATCAGGAACACTTGGCTTGTTTTAAATTGCCTTTTTAAAGAAAGGTGAAGACAAATGCATTGTAGGTCATCATGAAGCCTTTGATTCTAAAGAGCTAATAGTTCTAAAGTTGTTTTTTCATTTTTGTCTTGATTTATAATCCTGCATCAATGTTGGATTTAAAAAGTAAAGCTATATGTAGATTCTTAACCACTGCATGCTCTAGTATGCTTATAAAACAGGAAGATTAGGTAATTTGCTTTCTGTTTTTCCATTATAGCTGCCTTCATGAACAGGGTGAGGATAAGGGATTAAATGCATTTTTTGAAATAGGACTTCATAAAATTAATTAGAAATTTTAGCAATGTTATAGATGCTATTTGAGAATATTGATCATTGCAGGAAAGGCTGTAACTGTCTATTTTTTACATTTTCTTGTGACTGTTAAAGAACTTAAGAATTGGTAAATATTTTGATGCGTTTTTTTGGCCTCCTTCCAGTATTAGGAAAAACACTGAATTTGTGATCACAGTCATTTATAGGACCAACCCAAGTAATTTGCTTTTTTATCTATATGTATGTAAAATTTAAAGTGTATACTGGTTATTCTTTGATCTTTGCGTAATATGAATATATAGACAGCTATTTTTACAAGTGATTATAACTGCTGATTTGCATAATGGCACAGGATTTTTCTCATAGCAACTGGAAAGACTATCATCTTTAGCATGTGGGAATTACTTCAGGTTTCAAGAACAGTGTTCTTTTCAAACTGCAGACAGTATTAGACAATATTAGAGCAAAGGTGATTCTGAAGTGGTGTATGGATTGTTTGCTTTAGTATGTCTTCAGTATTGATAAAGCATCACTTTTGGCATTTGGTAACTCCAACAAATTATTGTGTTGCTTTCATTTTAAGGTTACTTGGGTATAACAAAGTGCTGTCTATGTTAATTTGAAAGCTGCAGTTTTGTAGTTAATAAGCAGCATGAATTTGAGGATGGCATTTTAATGTTTGGCTGTTATGTAGCTTGTATCTGTCTCATGTTTGGGTTTTTTGTTCTAACTGCTAGCTATAGTCCCAGCCTCCATGTTCAAAAGATTGACAAAGGAATAAGTGCTTTAAAAACAGGGGAAAGCATTTTTAGGAATCGGTTTCCTAGGAAAGAGCTACTTTGGCAAAACGTGGCAGGACATATTTTTATGTTTTTTTGAAAGTCCATTTCAAATTTTGGTAATTAGCAACAGTTTGGTTGACTTCATTTTGCATGTGTTGTAGAACCACCTCAATAAATGGCTGAGGCTTTTTCCATTTTTATT